>APFE030730235.1:12881-56440 GCA_000404065.3 Pinus taeda
TGTGAAAAGGGCGACACGATCTCTACATATCTGAACAAGCTCACCACCTGCAGGGATGAGCTTGGAAGTGTAGGGATTGCGATAGCCGATGATGACATGGTGAGTCTTGCTCTCCTTGGTCTTCCTAAGAGCTAGCATAGCTACCAAGACTCAGTAAATGGAAGAGAGAAACTGCCAGATTGGGAACGACTTTGGTCGGATCTGATGCGGGAGGAGATAAGAAGAATCACTAGAGATGGATCTTCATCAAAGCAACATGAAGAAAAAAATATAGAATTAGAAAGTAAGGCGAGGAAAGGGAAAGGAAAGACATCCCATTCCAAATCCAGTTCTTCCCATGGTGGGAATAAGTTTGACAAATCAAAAGTGAGATGCTTTCATTGTCATGAGGTGGGCCATTATGCTATGAATTGTCCACAGAAGAAATCCAAGAAGGGATCCTCGAAGGGATCAGATGGTGAGGCACTGGCCTCACAGTTCGAATTGGATTTCACCCTTATCGCATGTATGGTTTCAACGATGGTGGGGTGCGTTTGGTACTTGGACAATGGAGCTTCTTTCCACATGACCGACGACAAGAATATTTTCAGTACCTTGGAGGAGAAGGATCTCCAGATGTGGATCAAGATGGGTGATGATCGAAAGTATCGTGTTTTAGGTGAAGGTATGGTTGTGTTTCAGAGGGAGCATGCAGCTCCTCTCACCCTGACTGAGGTAAAGTACGTGTCGGGTCTGAAGAAGAATCTTGTGTCCATCACTATGCTAGAAGACAAAGGCTATGATGTAGTATTTAGTAAAGGAAATGCATCCTTGAGGCATATCGGCACTGGACCGACCAAGAGGATTGGGATTTGAGTTAAGAATCTCTACAAGCTGGAGGTAGATGACTGTGTTTCATTGAGTTCCAAAGTAGAGTTGGTGCAGAGCTAGGATGTTGGCAAGCTATGGCATAGAATATTGGGCCACTTGCACCATGGGGCCTTGAAGATCATGCAGCAAATTTCTATCGGACTTCCCAAGGGAAAAATGGAGCAAATGGATACATGCAAAGGTTGTACCTTTGGTAAGTATGTGAAATCTTCCTTTCAAGATTGAGACAGTAGAGCTCGAGAAATCCTGGAGCGAGTTCATACAAATGAGTGTGGACCATTCTCTACAGCCTCCACCACTAAACAAAGGTACTATGTTATTTTTATTGATGATTTTTCTCATAGATGTTGGATCTACTTTATGTAGAAGAAGGATCAAACCTTCTCAAGGTTTTGTGAGTTCAGAGCGTTGGTAGAGAAAGAATATGAAAAGAAAATAAGGGCCTTGCGAAGCGACAATGGTAGAGAGTACGTCTCCCAACAATTTAAGGACTTCTACTTAGCAGAAGGAATTAAACGGGAGTTGACAGCACCCCATAACCCACAGCAGAATGGGGTGGCCGAAAGGAAGAACAGATCGATAGTGGGAGTAGCTTGAGCAATGCTACATGACCAAAGCCTACCACTTCATTTGTGGGCTGAGGCATGCAATGCAACAGTATACTTGCAGAATATAAGCCTGCATCATATACTAGGAATGAAGACACCAATGGAGGCCTTTTTCAGGAAGAGACCATATGTGAGTCACTTCAAGATCATTGGATCATCAGTTTATTGCCATGTGACCAAAGATGCCTGGAAGAAGCTATATCCAACAGCTAAGTTGGGATACTTGTGGGGTACACAAATACACCCCACAACTATCAGGTGTTCTTGCCTACCAATCAGAGGACAGTGGTACACAGAGATCTGAAGTTCGACGATCAGAAAGCCATGTGAGTATCACTTGAGAGGGAGTTCAAGTTGCATGCATAGGAGGAACTTTTAGTTCCTAAGGAGGAGGAGCCTCGGGCTAATGTGGAGCAGGCGCATGCAGAGGATCCAAGAGTGGAGACATCCACTCATGCAAAGTCTTCTAGAGATGGCTGGAAACACTCAAGGGAAGTTAACAGGTTGATGTTGGATGCGAGAGAGAATGTGGGATAGCCATCTTCTTAGCGCAAACAGAGCAGGTCACCTAAGTAGTACACTGGTTACATGGCCCTAGTTGGGGAGTGTGTAGAGACCGAGCCTCCTTCATTCGAGGAAGCAGTGCAATAACCAGTCTGGGTTGATGCAATGGTGGAGTATGACTCCATCCTTCGAAACTGTGTTTGGGATGTTGTCCCAAGACTGGAGGATAAAGCAAATAGCTGATGGCAGTGTTGAGAAACATAAGGCAAGGTTTGTTTCTTGTGGTTTCTCACAGGTCAAGGGGATCGACTACAATGAGACTTTTGCTCCTGTAGCAAGGTACTCATCTATCATATCAATGTTGGCACTATCAGCTTAGATGGGTTGGAAGATCCATCAGATGGATGTGAAGACTGCGTTCCTCAATGGGAAGATTGAGGAAGAGGTGTACATTGAGTATCCGGAAGGATTCGAGACCTTTGATTGTGAGTCACATGTGTGCCAACTCAAGAGAGATTTCTATAGGTTGAATCAAGCACCTCATGCTTGGTACACAAGGATCGACAACTATTTCACCAGGTTGGGCTTCACCAAGAGTGAAGTAGATGCGAACCTTTACCACATCATGGTAGAAGGTAAGCCATTGATCATTGTTCTTTATGTTGATGATCTGATATTGACAGGTGATGATCAATTGATCAAGTCTTGCAAGGAGGACCTTGCAAGAGAGTTTGATATGTAGGACATGGGTCTTATGCACTACTTTATAGGCATGGAAGTGTGGCAGAAGGATGGGGAAGTTTTTTTGTCTCAAGGCAAGTATTCCAATGAGATACTCAGTGGATTCCACATGGAGAAGTGCAAGCCCATGCAGACTCCTCTAACTGGCAACTGGAGGGAGGAGGATGCTACCTCAGGTGAGGTAGTAGCTACTACTATTTATCGATAGCTTGAGGTTTCATTGATGTATCTAGTGAACACACGACTAGATTTGTGCTTTGCAGTGAACCAGCTGAGTCAAGCTATGGTTCAGCCTACCAAGCTGTTTTGGAAGGTAGCGAAGCATATGCTGAGATACCTTAGAGGCACACCTCAATATGGATTCTGGTATAGATGAATAGAGGGAGTGAAGCTTCAGGGCTTCACAGATGTAGATTGGGCAGGGAGTCCATCAAACTAGAAGAGCACTTCAGGAGGAATCTTCAACCTTGGTTCAGCTGCAGTTTCTTGGTATAGCAGGAAACAGAGGTCAGTTTCACTTAGCTCATCAGAGGTTGAATACATGACTACCAGTTAGGCAACATGTGAGGCGATTTGGATGTGGAAGATTCTAGTTGGATTGTTTGGTCAGAGGATGGATGCAACTGTGATTTATTACGATAATCAGAGTTGTATCAAACTCTCTAAGAATCCAGTATTTCATGACAGGTCCAAGGACATGGATATCCAGTATCATCATCTTCGAATTGTGTGGTGAATAGGATCATGTTATTGTTGTATGTTTCAACCAAGGAACAAGATGCAGATATTTTGAGTAAGGCATTGTCAAAATTCAAGTTCGAGTTCCACAGAGACAGGATTGGGGTGACCAATAATACCTTTCTTGTTGAGAGGGACTGTTGAAAATAGTAACAAGAAATGCTAAATATATAAGTGCTAAAAATATCATTGCTATAAATAGCATTTCGGGATACATTCCAATTTTAGTTAGTCCCTGAACTAAAATTGAGAATTAAAATTTGAATTTGATCTTAGTAGCTGTTTGTCAAATAATTAATTAATTCAACTTGAGTTAATTAGTTGGAGAAAATCAAACATGAAGTCTATGTGAAGACATGCAACAGTTTCCCCTTTGATTGAGGAAGTTATCCCTTGATTAAGGAGATCAGGATTAGTTGTACTTTGAGTTGTAACTAGTTAGCTCAGTTAACTGAGCTAAGTCTAGTTAGATTAGTTCCAATAGTTTGTTGAACTGATTGTGAGTTCAGTTAGTTAATGCATGCATGCATGTAACTACTGCACTTCAGATAACTGAATATTCTCTCATGAATAATTCATGCATGTCATTTCAGTCAGAGACCCAGTTGAGATTAGATGATGGGACAGTGTACTATCAGTTGCAGGAATATTCCATTGAGGATATCTCTTGCATGCAGAAGGAATTCATTCCTTGGAGATTGTGCAGTTACTTATGAGTTTGGTGAGTTGTGTGAGAGGTGAATTCACACAGGGAGAAACCAAAGGACCCAGGAGAAACTACACAAGGAAATAGGAGGCTTGGAGGACTAGAGGAAGGCATATGTTGTGTCTATTTTGTCTATGAGCAGCATTGAGGGATTGTGCTGAGAGTCGGATAGCATGTGAGCTAAAGCTTTGTGTAATCCAGAGATTTTCCACTTGTATGATAATACAGAGATCAGGGTTTTTCGCTGAGGCTTTCCCCAGAGTATTCTTCTATGTTCATGTGCGATTTTTTCTTCTTCATCTGTTATATGTGTTCTATTTGATCTTGCTCAAAATCTATTAAGCTTCCGCAAGTTTTTTTCTAGAAGTAGATCAAGTATTTTGCTTTAGTATATTGCATTATCAGGTGATCTACAGTGGGAATTTCTACATTCCAAGTATTCCCCTACAACATTGGAAGAAAAACAACCGCAAAGACAATAAGAATCCTGGATTACATTGCTAAAATACTTACTTTTAAGCACTTGTGCAGTTCGTATCTATGCAAGCATAGTTTTAACCATTTTGGCCAGCACAATTCTGTGCTTTGTCTTCCACTAAAAACTGCACAAATCTCTTAACGAAATTATATATATATATATATAATATATATATATATATTATATATATATATATTTAGAAGCCTTGTTGGAGGAATATTTCCCAACTAAAGGTCTTGAGCCTTTGCATACTTGGGCCTCATCCCTCTGTTCGTGGAGAAAATTACCTACCTTTCTAGAACCCTAATCCCTCCTTTTGAGGATCTCACTCCTTGAGAAGAGGATCTCAAACCTCTTCCTCTTGGCTTATAAATTCAACACAAACTAGAGGATGGAGGGAGGACTTCTGAATGTGAACTTCTGTTGTTGGAATAAGGCTAAAAAGCTTGTCACCTAAGGGGAGGACATTACATCATCAAGGAAAGGTTGTATTGCTTCTTTTTGTTCAAAGTTAATACAAACAATTGTTTATTTCCTAATTGCACTTGTTTTAATGCTCTTTGCAAAGCTCCTTGAACTTTTGCATAGTTTATAACTGAATATTGGTTTAATATTAGGATATATGCTATGTCGCAATTTTCATTCTATTGTAGTGGCTAAAAAACCCTCCAAAATTTTTCCTTAGCCTGTTTTGGAGCCTCCCTACCAACCTTACACAACACCTTGCCTTGATTCGTCAAGTCCTCAAGCTTTAGTGTCTTTCCTACACAAAGGCAACTTGTCGATCACAGTTTGTATTATGAAAGCAGCTCACAAAAAGATAGAAAAGATAGATCAACACCTTAGAATTCAGCCTCTTCGAGGGGGCAACCTCCTTTACATTACACAAATGAAAAATTCTTGGATGACACAAATGACTAAACCTCCCTTCTATATATAGGAGTCTAAGGGGTCACAATATAATCAAGCCGACCTAACAGTCATAACATAAGAGCACAACAATAACAATAGTGGGTTTCTATGGGGCACAATAATAACAATATGAGGACAATAGGGGAACAATAATAACAATAAGGGATACAATTACAATAGTAATGGGGGAATCACTAGTATTATAGGGACCTAACATGCCCCTCTCCTTTCCGAAAAGCATTGTCCTCAATGCTTGAGTAGTTATGGATGCTTCTGTATAAAATTCTCATCCTCCCATGTGGAATCTTCAACGGATAAATTCTTCCACTTGGTGAGATACTCTGAAATTGATTTATTTTGTAGTTGTCGAGTTCTTATTTCTATGACTGCTTCTGGTTCCAATATGATTTTTCCTTCCTCTTCAAGTTCTGGAAATATTGTTTGAACTGGGATCTTGTCACCTATAACCTTCTTTAAACATGAAACATGGAAAACTGGGTGCACTCGGGAAGCTGCAGGAAGCTCCAATTTGTATGCCATAGTACCAATCTTTAGCAACACCTTGTACAGACCATAATACTTTGGTGATAATTTATTATCCTTATTAGCTTGTTTGAGGGACATTTGTTTATATGGTTGTAGCCATAGGAATACTTAGTCACCTACATCAAAACTTATTTCGCTGCTATGTTGATCTACCTGTTGTTTCATTCTATTTTGCACCAACGTGAGGTTACCCTTTAAGAGTTGGAGAACTTGTTGTTGATGCTCGATGTGATGTTCCATTGCTTGAACCTTACAATTTTCTCTTAAATATGATGTGATGGATGGTGTATGATATCCATAAAGTGCCACAAATGGGGTCATGTTTGCTGCAATATGGAAGGAGGTGTTATACCACCATTCAGTCAGAGGCAACCATTTGACCCATTATGTTTGTTTATCAGATACAAAGCAACGAAGAGATCCTTCCAAACATTTGTTTAGTATCTCAGTTTGCCCATTAGATTGAGGATGATAAGATGAGCTATGAGCTAACTGAGTACCGAGGCAAGAAAATAATTTTGTCCAAAAATTTCCAGTGAAAATAGGATCTCTATTGCTTATAATAAATAATATTTGGGTTTCTATGTAGCTTTTGAATTGTTTCCATAAATGCAGCAGAAACTGTATTGGCTTTAAATGGATGCGATAATGCACAAAAGTGCGCATACTTGGTAAGTCTATCAACTACCACCATGATGACACTCTTTCCTTTGGACTTGGGTAAACCTATGATAAAATCCATTGAAACCTCCTTCCAACGTTGACTTGGAATGGATAAAGGTTGTAATAGACCTGGGGTCTTAATTGTTTCAACTTTATTTTGTTGGAAAACCAAACATTCTACCACAAAATTTTGAAGATTTGATTTAATTCCATCCCAAAAAAAATCCTTCTTAACCCTGTGGTAAGTTTTTAAAAATCCTGAGTGCCCTCCTAAGGGAGAAGTGTGCAATTCAATAAGAATCTTTTGTTTGAGTTGGGAATTCTTACATAGGTATAAGTGATCTTTGTACCATAATGAATCATTTTTCCAACTAAATGTATCAGATGTACTGGGATCTTGTTGTAACTTTTGAATGAGTTCCCACACTTCTTCATCATTCTTCCATTCATCCTTTGCTTCGTTTATCCAATCTTGTTGGATAATAGAAATTGCGCACAACAATGCTTCCACATCCTCATCCTTTCTTGAGAGTGCATCTCCCACAACATTTTGCTTCCTTTCTTCTAGATGATTTCAAATTCATAACCCAACATCTTTGTGACACATTTTTGTTTCTCTTCAGAGGATAATCTTTGTTCTAAAAAGTATTTAATATTATCATGATCCGTTTTTACCTTGAAGTGTCTTCCCATTAGGTAGGGTCGCCATTTCTTAAGTGCATGTAGTATTGCCAACATTTCCTTCTCATAAATAGCTTTGTGTAAATACTTTCCTTGGATTGGACGACTTTCGAAAGCAATGGCTCTTTCATCTTGCATTAAAATAGCACCAATTCCATTTCCTAAAGCATCACATTCCACAATAAGAGTTCTGACGTAGCTAAGACCAGTGCTTGGCACATTGCCCCTTTAAGATGTTCGAAGGCCTTTGTTACTTCTAGAGTCCATGAAAATGCATCTTTCTTCAATAATATTGTTAGAGGTGTTGTTATTCTCCCATAACTCTTAACAAACTTGCGATAATACCCTGTCAACTCGAGAAATCCTCGCAAATGTTTTATGGATGTGGGGAAGCTCTGATACCAAATGTTATGAAACCAGCTCACAAAAAGATAGAAAAGATAGATCAACACCTTAGAATTCAGCCTCTTCGAGGGGGCAACCTCCTTTACATTACAAAAATGAACAATTCTTGGATGATAAAAATGACTAAACCTCCCTTCTATATATAGGAGTCTAAGGGGTCACAATATAATCAAGCCGACCTAACAGTAATAACATAAGGGCACAACAATAACAATAGTGGGTTTATATGGGGCACAGTAATAACAATATGGGGACAATAGGGGCACAATAATAACAATAAGGGATACAATGACAATAGTAATGGGGGAATCACTAGTATTATAAGGGCCTAACAGTTTGATACTTTCCCTCCATAGGCTTCTCACCCAGACTTGGTCCAACTGCAGGCTGAGCAGCTCCCCCTTGAAAATTGCACATTTCTGGAGGGCAACCAACCTTCCCTCTAGAAATTGCATAATCCTTTCTAGCAACCTATTGGGCTCTAGGATTTCACAATCCTGCCAGTCAACACTCCTTGCAGAATTTGTGCAAATTTCCCTAGCAGGGCTGCTCAACCCAGAATTTGCGCAAATCTGGGCAACAGTCAGGTGCTCTACTAGAAACTGTGCAAATCTCCTGGGTAGTCAACCCAACTCCTAGCTAGAAATGCAAATTTCCTTCAAGCAGTCGAAAAATCTCTTGCATGTGCAGTTGAGTTGACCAGTTCCCTCTAGCACTGAGAAAAACCGACTTGCATGCATAGGCTACTTCTCCTAAGGCAACATGCAAAGGCATCCCTTATCTCAGGGGTCTATGTTTAGCAGTTGGAGGTTCCATGCAAGGAGAAATTCAGAAACCTCCCACCAAGTGTCGCTTCCCCTATATGTGTGGCATGCACGTCACAACCTCGATGTTATCAAATATAGTCAACCGGACACTGCGGAGCTCATTCCTCACATCAACCTTGCAGCTCTGACATCCCACATCACATCTAGGAGCAATCAGCACATTCAGCTCAATTGCTTTGGGGTAGGCCCAATTTCCACGCCTTGTGTTGCATTTCTATCGCTTTTTCTGTTTTCACTTGTATGAGTAATGTTTTCTTGCTTTCTTTGAGTGCTTGTTGTCATTTACATGTATATTAGCTTGTCCTAGCCCCGTTTTATTTCTTTCAACATTTCACTATTGTTGCATGCATGAAACTATTTCGCCTCACCCACATGCATGTTGTTCCATTTTTTGAATCTGGCATTCACCATTTACATGCATGATCATTCACTTATGCTTAGACTCAGTATCAGCATGCATTCACACTCACATTCACTTTCAGTCACACGTTGATGAGCTGGGCCAACCTCGGCCCGGACTCTGCCTTCAACAAGGCTGCATTGCACAATCTGGGGAAGGAAGGCTCACCTTCCTCTCCATATTTGCGCATTCTTGCCTCGCACTGGCCTCCAGGACTGTTTTGCGCATTTCTGAAGCACAGTGGTTGCTTTGCCCAAGAAAATTGTGCAAATATGTTCCTAGGCCAGCAGTCCTTCCCTGCTGGAATTGTACATTGCACAATCCCAGCAGTCAACAGCCAGACTGGACTATGCATTGTGTAGTTCTAGAAATCAATCAGTCTCCCAGCAACCTAGATTGTGCCTTGTGTAGTCTTGGCAGTCAGTCTCCCGACCTCCCGGCTGAAATTGCACAACCTTCATGATCAGTCACAAAGGTATGTTTCAAGTCAGTTCTCAAAGTTCATTTTAGTTTTCGACTGATAAATTTCTTTCCATGAGTGTTTCCATGTCCCCGCGTAGTGCAGGTGCTTATCTTCCTCTTAGTAGTGTAGGTACAATGGTTTCTAAGAGAGCAGAGTCGAACACACCGTTTAGAGCACACCTGGAGATTCAATCGATCAAGTGTCTATAAGATTGCCTACTACTAAAGGCTTGAAAATTGTTGCTACAATATGCAGGAAAACCACCCTGTCTGGACCTTGGTTGGCAGCTCCTTTTCCGTTTGGTGTAGTGGATTTGACTGGGGATAATGGGACCAATTTCCAAAAAGAGATTTTGGTAGTGTTTATGGGGTGATATATGATGTAATGGGGGAATGATTTAACTAAGTGTAATCTAATCTAAACTATTAATCACATGCATATATCCTAGTTTTAAACACTATCTAACTATAACTATACCCTAGAACGAAACAAGGTATACGATCTACAATAATGTCCTATAGCAATTGGTAAAAAGATCATTCAACTGCAATAAGAAATGAAATCATTTAACAATAATCGTTTTGGATAAATAGGTTCTCATGCCTATATTTCTTATATTTCTTCAACAATTGTATAAAGGCTGATTTTTCATCTGATGTAAGCCCAAAACCTAGATTGATATTTTGAGGTTTAAGGTCAGTTTTGAGATTAACCAATTCAAACCTCAGAGTTGAACTCTGAAGTTTTGAATTGGTCAGTCTTTTGAATCTGTCCTAAGGTCATATAAGTATTCCATCTTAACAACAGACTTAGGTATAGTGTTCATTGTTGCGTCTTGCTAAAGTTGGTTGTCATGTTGATCTTCATCAATTATTGTTGTGTGTGGAGCATGATTGTTCAGAGGTCTTTGTTTTAGCCAGATGTATACCCTAGGAAGTTTTGTACACCCCTCCATGCGAGGGGGACTTGTCCCCCCTGCGGGGGTCCAAGGGGGCTGATCCCCCCCGGCTGGGGGGTCCGGGGGTTCGAGGGGGCCGATCCCCCCCGGCTGGGGGGTCCGGGGGCCAGCGGTCTCTTGGCAGGGGCTCGGGGGCAGCGCCCCGAAGCTAAAACAGATGTAAATTTGCCTTGTAAAAGTTTTAGTGATTTCTAGTCAATCTGGCCGTTCATTAGGCAGATGATCTGACGGTAGAACTTATGTTTAGTTTAGGGTTTTTTGCCCTAGAAGGCAACCCCTCTCTTTGTATGAGGGCATTGTATTTGAGGCTGTGAGTTAGATGTGTATTATGTGTGAGCGAGAAACAGAGAGGTGAGACTGTGAGAGAAGACAGAGGATATTACAGCGGATTTGTTGTAGATTGTGTCTCTTCATTTTGTTGGATAATAGAAAGGAAGGACTGGTTGTTCGGGGTGGATGTAGCCCAAACTGGGTGAACCACGTATATCTGTGTCTCTCTTGTTTTGTGCGTTTTTCTGTGTTTATATTTCTGCAATATTTTATGTGTTCCATTGCTCCGTAATATATAATATTCTAACAATTATCTGGTCATCATAAGAACCTTCTGATGTCAAAAAGGTTATGATATCCGGATCATTATTAAATACTCGCCAATTGGTGACATTGTCGGGAATAGAAGGCCTAAAAATCAATTCAATAGAAAATTGATCAGGACTGTAATCTCCTGGTGGAATGAGCTTGGAGGCCACATTAAAAGGTCGGCGCTTGCGTTTTGGAGTCTCGGGATAGGGAAATATTAAACGTTGTAAAGTGAGAAGTGAGGTCTTGGCCTAATGATTGATAATGTCTCAAATGTCCAGACAAACTGTGTATAGTATTTCTCACTTGTTTAATCACAATCTCTAAGTCCCCAAACACCTATAGGTATTTGATATTAAGATCGATGGCTTTATACAGGCCTAGAACTAATGCTTCATATTCAACAGTTTTGTTTGTGCAATCAAATTCTAGTATGCATGCTAACATAGTTTTTTCCCCTTTTGGGCTAACTAATATGCATCCTTCTCCTGCTCCATCGTTGGATTTAGATCCATCAAAAAATAACTTTTAAAATAAAGAGCTAACTATAGGTTTATCTACAAAATTTATACACTTAGAAGTATTTGTTTGAGAAAAGTTTTCAACTTGCGATACAACAGAATTTTCCAAGAAAGGTGAAGTATTTGCATTGAAATTTCCTAGCAATGATTCGACTGAGTAGTTTCTGATGATATTTCTACTATACGCAATTGGTTCATTCTCTCCTTATAATTTTGTAACAATATACTTTTGATGCTTTTCGCGATCAACCCTTATTTGATTTGTCTTGCCATTATAGGGAAGCCACCTGTGAGACCCGTAAGTCGTAAAATAACCATGGAATTTCTCTGACCAATCTCTACTAAGGATTAAGCCGTAGAACACAAGAATATCAGTTATAAGAATGTCAATGACTTGACATACTTTGGGGTTTGATGAAAGTCTAATGGTAACTTGATTAAGTTCCCCTATTACTTCGACTCGGGATCTGTCTAACTGCACAATGTGCATAATGGATTTTTAAGGCTGAACATTCAATTTCGCACAACCTGTTCTTGGTAAAATATTAGATGAAGCTCCAAAGTCAACTAAACAGTTGTGTAGATTTTTGTTGAAATTTTCGAAAGTCAATAAAAATAGAGGAGTATGGGATTTAGATCTTCCTCTTATTAGAACAATATCCGTAGGAACGATTCTGTCTAGTGAAGTACTATGGTGCCTTCCCATTTCTTGGGCAACTTGTGAGAGTACAGCGGTAGGAAGAGGCAAAGTAGGGACTGCTTTGAGTTCTTTGAGTAGCAGCTTCTATTGATATTTCAACTTGCTAAGCTCATGAAAGGTAATGTTCGCCCTAGTCTTTTTCATATCATCCACAATGTTATATTCCATTTTATCAGATACTATCATAATCTTATCTAGAGGTAAAGAATTTGATTGAAGAGGAGTGGTTTGGGTAGATTTGGATGGAGAATTCCTACCTGTTGTTTTATCCTTGGTAGCCAGAGTTGATACCTTCTGCTTTGGATTTGTTTGAGGTGAATCGACAAAGCCTCTACTTCAAGTTGCAATAGGTAGGGCTTCTTGTGTTTCTTCATTGGGAAGGATAAAATCCCACATCCCTTGTGTTAGAGTCGGTCTAGTAGCCCTCCATCAGCGATCAAAACTCTTTGCATTTGCATAAGTAGGTGTCTCATCAGTGTCACCTCATTGCATTCCATTAGGCATGCCATAACCCTGATGGAGGAGCTGGTGTCTTTATTCCCCTCTTGGCACTGTTGGATCAAGTTGTTTCAGTCAATAAACTATATCAAAGTTGTTCGTCTTGTCTTGAGGTCAAAAGTCTTAGGTCTAGGGTTTAGGTCCAGTTTGTCTTCAAGGTCATGTCTCTAAAGTCAATAAATGCCCAGCAGGCCAGAGGGATGATTCTCAAAGCATTTCTTCAAAAGATTTCATCTTGTACAGTTAATTTTTACCTTGGATTTAAAAACCCTGTTTTTAAAGCCAAGGTCATTATTTTGTAAAAATTGTAAAAATTAAAAAATTCATCGAAAGTCAGTATGAAGCCCTGGTCCCCTTTGCCAAGATTTCTAAGAAGTTATCCCTGCAAAAATTTTCAAGAAAAAACATCAATTCAACCAATTTCAGGACAAAAAGAAACCAAAAAGTCAGCAACATTCAAAGTTTAAAAATTGTCATGAAAAACATTAGAAAGAGGGTTTTGACATGAAATAAATTCAAAACAAGGCTATAAAGTCTCTCTCCCCCTCCATTAAGCTTCATTGTGCCTTCAAGCAATAGAGAAAATCGTTTTCAAGAGCATTTGGGCGGAATTGCAGAGAGGATCGGTGTGTGACCTCTCCACAGCTGTGCGCGACCTGTTGGGTGGGCGCGACCCGTCCAGGGGGTCCCAAAAGTTGTAAAAACACAAGGGCGTGACCTCTTGGGTGTGCACGACCCTTCGGTCCTACACGCGACCTTTCAGGAGCTCACCTACAGCAATTACTTATAAACTTCAAGAAGACCCCAAATCTCCTCAAGCTTGTCAGGTAGGCCTTCAATCATATAAATTATGGTTTGCTAAAGCTTGAAGAAGATCATGATAATATTTTAAAAGCCTTCATTTACAAGTAAAGACTACATGTGCTTTTGCTTGAAAATGTCAAAGTTTCTAGGGTTTGTTTTGCTATTTTAAGGTATTCCTTTTCATTCCTATTGTTCCTACATTTTCCCACCTCCCATTTCTTACTCCCTTATCACTGTTATTTAATTTCCCTACCAAAAATATTAAGAAATCAAAAATCAAACCCTAAACCCTACCTCCCATAACATCCTTGCAAATGAAATTGTACGATGATGTATATGTCATAATTCTTCCCCTAAACTCCCTGTTTCATATATTTTTCCCAATTTCCCTTCCAAGTCTCCCTTCCCTAACATTTCCCTTATGTTACTTGTCCCCTTGAAACAGCATTTCAAAACAGTTAAAACAGTAGATTTTAAAGCAGAAGTAGCAGTACATTTCAGCCACTTTGCTCCTGAAACCATGTCAGAAACCGAAACCGACTATGAGCAAAGTGATGACCATGAGTCAGCTTCATAGGTTGAGGTACAAACGAGGAGGGGTGGTAAGGGTGGTCACCATGTGAGAGAGGAGCCCACCACTTTGACCTATTTGTAGGCTTGTCCACTTGCAGTCACATGTTTCCGCTACCTATCATGTTATGAATTTTGCAAGAGGATTTCTCAAATTCAACATCACAGGGAATTGGTCCGCTTGTTTGTTTTGCATTTGCATGACGGGCATGTAAATCTTGCAGGGGTGGATTTTACATTGACACCTGAGATGGTTTCTCAAGCAACGGGGATACCTAATGTTGGAGAAGAGTGGAACAAGCACAAACTATTGGACAGATTTCAGTATGAACCTTACATTAAACCTGAATATATGAGGTACATGACTGGTGTATTTCCTTTCAGATTTTTGAAGGATGAGTATGTTCCCTTGATGAGGATCATCATGCGCTATTTCACCTGTGAGGGTAGATTTTCACGTTTGTTTTTGTATCATATTCGCTTGTTGATGCATTTCAAATGAGTACGGATGATGAACATACCATTTTTCATGTGCCGGAATATTGAGAAGATGGTGCCATTGGTGAAGAGAAAGAGTCCAGCACAGAAACATAGGAGCCTCTATCATTATGGTTTGATTCAGCTTGTGGTCATACATCGGTTGGCTCAGCATGGCATCCCATGGGAGGAGTTTATCTCTCATGAGTTCTTCACAGGGACACCACCACATCCTGAGATTGTTCATGAGGAGGGAGGACCATCACAGCAACATGATATCCCTGAGACTAGACATGTCATCTCTCCTCCATTAGTCACTTATCAGAGAGGCCACAGGGCTTTATTTGCAGCAGCTAGGCGAGTATTTTCTCCACATCAGGTGGAAGGGGTCTCGCCTTCTTCATCAGCACCGCGAGTGTTATCTCCACACCAGGTGGAAGGGGCCTCACTTTTGACAGCAGCACAGGTATCAGAGAGGGGCAAGTAGCCCAGGATTGAGCAAGGATTGTCATGTGATCCAGATATTGACATCATCGATATTGAGGATAGCTCCCCTGCCTCAAAGCTCAAGGAGATCATCCGAGAGCAAAGGATCGAGAATGAGTCGCTGCACAAGAAATTGCATATGGAAAAATGGATAATTAACTATTTAGAGCAGCGCAACAAATAGTTGGAGGATGAGCATGAGCTTTATGAGTAGTGGAAGATTCTTGAAGACCGGGAATTGGCTCGTAGGAGACCCGGTGATTTGACACCATAGATCGAGAATATATGCTTATTTGGGTCAATGCTCATTTGGAGAGGTTGTTGGCCAAGGCCAACAGAGATAAGGACCTGCTCTGGAATATGAAGAACCACTATTGGGCCCGAATGCACGTATGCAAGGCAAGAATGAAGGTGCTCCAAGGACGATTGGCCAAGGCACTCAAACGAAGAAAAAGGCCCGATCCCCTCCATATCATGGCTGAGACTTCCTTGAAGGAGAATGGTGCTAAATGACTCAACCCCAGCACAAATTTCAAAAAAAATTGAGCATTTTTGGTCATTTGTGAATTTTTTGGTCAAAAAACAGGTTTTCTTCACCAAGAGGTCGCGCACCGTGCGCGACCCTTTCGATTGGGAGGTCCATTTCAGGAAAAGTTTGCATTTTTGGATTTTTCATGCAAAAATATACTTTATCAATGAAGATCAAGAAATTTCACCAAGTTTTGAGCCTCCAGAATGTCAAAAAACAAGAAAAAAAATGACTTTCTGCCACCTTTTTGACACACAGGAAGCAGTCTTGGGATATTGCAATTTTGGAAGGGCAAATGGACACCAAATTCAAAAATTCCACTTGGGTTGGAAAGTAGACATCCAGACCTTTCCAACAAGCCCACTTTTGCCTCATTTGGACACCTGGACGTGCCTCAAAAGCTGCTCCAAATGTGCGCGACCCCTTCAAAATCAAGGCGCGACCTCTTGGACAATTTTCACAAAAATTGTGCCTACAGCTCAGCAAAACGCAGTTTTGACTAGGTTTGACTTTTTGAGTGAATTTTGATCCTCCTTGATGTAAATGATGTAATTTTATGATATTTTGACACTTATTTATCTCTTCTAGAAGATTCATTCATAAGATAGGCAAAATTTTAATGAATGAATTGGTTTCCTAGCTTATAGAGGCAAGTTGTTTTGACTGCCTAGATTTTAGTGATCATTTTGGAATTGGTTGAAACAGCTCCTAGGATAGTGAGCTCGACCCCTAGAGGCAAGGAAAGATGTTAGCTTGCCTATATTATGTACTATCTTAGTCATTTTCATGGTTGGACTCTTGAGGGAGAAAGCTTCTATTGTATTACTCATTGTATCTTTGCAATTTTTGGCTAAGGAAGACCAGGGTTTTGCAGTCCTTTTTGGGATTCTTGTGGTTACATGTATTGATGGTGTGCTTATCATTGTACTTGTAAGTTTTTTATGTGAATCATATTCTTACTTTTTCTTCTGCAAATTAGGCAAATGAGGTGCTAAGGTAGAATTCATGGTTGTTATGCTCTGCCTTTAAGTTTGCTTAATATCAATGTTTTCAGCTGTTTAAGGAGAATTCAAGGTGCTTGCTTGCTCTCCTTAGCTTCTCACCAGTCATTCTCATCCATCTACGTCTATCAAATGCATCAATACAGTCTCCTACCTCGCCCCAAAGACGACCCTATGAAAACTGTGTCCAATCCCCGCACCCAAAATTGCCTTTCCCCAATTTTCCACCAAAACCCTAAAAATCCCTGAATCAAACCTTTTTATCAGTTTACTAGCCTAAAATTAGTGTTTCCACATTGGTTATCTCGCCCATTGAAGATCTTTACTGAGATAGACCGGAGAGAGCCCTCTCCTGCCCCGTAGGGCTAGCTACGAGGCTAAGTGGTTTGATGTTGCCTTGAAGTTTACCTTTTTCAGCCTGAGGTGAAATTTCAAGCGCTAACATTATCCATGGTTTATGAATCCTCAGGTTTTCACATATTTGGTCGCTGGCTCTGTATTTGATAAATTATTTAAGGATACCCAATGGTTTATTCTGGGCACGATGTCTGGACCAAGTGAAACTGCCAACACTGGAGGAACTGTCACCACTGTGGGAGTTGCTCCAGAGGTTGTGAGCATGGAGGCTCCAACTACTGTGCCTACGGCACCGAGGTTGCCCAAGCCGAAACCTACGCCGGTGCGAGAAGTCCCCAAACCCAAGAAAGACAAATAGAAGAGGCCAATGCCGATGCGCGAGTCACCGAGGAATCATTCTGCTACCCAAGCGTAGAAGAAAGAAGCAGTCCATAAGGCTAGGTTGGGGCCTTGGTTGGATGAAGCCTACATAATCTCGACCAACATACAAGAAAATTTGGCAAACTTGCATAGTATGTAGTAGAATATTAAGCGGGATAGGACAGGACCAACCACAGAGTAGCTGGTAGAGTAAGTCAAGCAGGCAACCACGCAGAGTTCAACTGAAGTAGCAGTTGCATAAGTGGAGCTTTGGGATCTTCACCATAAGATCTCCACACTAGCCAAGTGACTCGAGGATGAGTCACGATATTTGTGTTGGGGACCTGTTGGGAAGTGGTCCCGTCGGTCAATTTTGGGGTAAAAGCCCAAGTTTTCTGTAAAAAGGTGGAAAGTCTCTGCAAATTGTAGTCACAGAGTGCGTAATTAAGTAAAGAGTCAAAAAGGGTTTTGCCCTCTTTTATGTAAGTTGAGTCGGCTTTTGAAGATCTACCCATGGTCCACGAACCATGGGATTCTATAAATAGGTGTGTGTTAAAGAGTATAAGAGGATAACGATAATGAAGATGAATGTAATGGGTCAATAGAAGGAAGATCGTAGAAGTCTTAGAGGAGGAAAAGGCTCTGCAGCTGAGTGCGTAGAGGCCTAGAGTAGAGTCTGCAACTAAGTGCATGGACCCCTGCAACTAAGTGCGCAGGGAATTCTTGAGTCTGTAAGCTTAATTGAATATTAATAAAGAAGATTATTCTAGAAATTCATGTGTTTTATCTCTTTACTTCTGTCACAAATGAATGCGCTTAATGATATGATAAATGATGGTTTTGTGAAATAATGATGTATTGATGCGCGACTTTACTGGATCTATATTGTTATCTGAACGCAATTGATGTTGAGTGCTTACGCGAAGATTATATTGTTGTATATTAAAAATACCAAACACTTAAGTAGAATCTCAGTAAATACTGAGTTAAGAGTAATCTATGATGTGTGTAAGTAGCTAATTCACCTATTCAGTGTACGTGAAAGCCAGTCGTAGACCTTCGTAGAGGTCTAGAGTCTGATTAAAGGAAGTTACATCAATAAGTCATAAGGGCTTATCGATCTACGTGAAGGAAAATATAGGGTACAAAAAGGAAATCACACTAATATATGGGTACGAAAACTTGGTTCCAGCATCCCCCCATACTGCTTCAGGTGAGACTTCAGTCTGTGCTCCACGGATTGATGCCGAAAGGGCTAATAGTGTAGAGACTTTTTTGGCACAACTAACTCTAAAACTGGGTCAGGACCCACTAAGCCAACATAGTCCCTCGACATCTTCAACACATGAATGATCAATTCCAACTCAAGATAAGTTTTCAAATGCTTATGCCCATGTTCATATAGTTTCCGTGACTCATAAAATACTACATGTCCCTCCTACATAAGGACCCACCATATCCTCTCTGGCAAACATTTGTACACACTACAAACTCTTTTTCCAGGTCTGCAATCTTTAACACTGGAGCGTTTGTCAACAACTTCTTTAACTACTCAAAACTTGTTGCACATTCCTCCGTCCATTCAAATTTCTTACCTTTCCTCTACAGTGATGTAATATGATATGCAATCTGAGAGAAATTCTGGATGAACCTCCTATAATAGCATGCTAGCCCCATCAATGATCTTAACTCATCCACATTTCTTGGAGTTTCCTACTCAATGATATCTCTTATCTTTTTTGGATCTATTGTTATGCCTTCCTTGGAGACCACATGCCCTAAGTAATGTACTTTTGTCTGAAAGAAACTGCATTTAATGAGCTTAGCATACAAATGATGTTCTCTCAATAGTCTCAACATTGATGCTAAATTCTCAGCATGCTCTTCCTGATTCTTATAATATATAAAAATGTCATCAATGAATACAATAAAAAACTTTTCCAGATAAGGAAGCAACACATTATTCATCAAGCACATAAAATTAGTTGGAGCATTAGTCAAACCACATTTAGCTACAAAAAACTCATAATTCCCATACCTGGTTCAGAAATTTGTCTTGTAAATGTCCTCTTCCTTGATGTGTACCTGATGATATCTGGATCTCAAATCAATCTTTGAGAACACTATTTTTCCCTTTAACTAATCAAATAAGTCATCAATCCTCATAAACTTGTACTTGTTCTTGATGGTCACCTTGTTCAATTGCTTGTAATCAATGCATAACCTAAGAGTACCATATTTCTTCTTCATAAACAAGACCACTACACCCCAGGTGATACGCTTGGCGTAATATATCCCTTGTCAAGTATTTCCTTCAACTGCAACCTCAACTCTACTAACTCTGGAGTGCTCATCCTATATGGTTACTTTGATGATGGTGTTGTCCTTGGTACCAACTCAATGGAGAAGTCCACTTCTTTGTGAGTTAGAAACTTTGAGATATTTGCTGAAAACACATCCTAAAACTATTGTAAGATCAGGTACCTGCTCAATATCTCTACATCCTCATACACCTTACCTTTATCAATACAGATGTGTACAAATAACACACACCCTTTTCTGTGACTTCGTTTTGCATGCATAGATGTCACCATCATAATTGATGTTTCTTTCTTCTTACCCTGCAAGATTCTCTAGTCCCCATTCTCATCCGAGCACTCAATGGATTTTTCATAACAGTCCACTTTGGTCGTATGAATATATAGCCAGTCCATACCTAAAAGTGTACACTATGACCCCAACGGTCATAAGTTCAAATGTGCTAAAGTAGGCATACCATTCAACTCAATTGCATAAGCTATTACCCAATGATGAACTCTCTTCTTGGTACGTGTAGCCAAGTGCACTAACCAAGATTCTGCATACACTTTATTTAAACCACACTTATCCACCAAGTTAGGCTTAACATAACTATAATTAGATCCAGGGTCAATCAAAATAGAAACAACTTGATCACAATGCTTGTCGTCCATATCAATGATAGATGCTTGATGATATGCCTACCTATTATCCAGTGTTGTATAGATATGAGGAATGCTCTACCCAACATCCCCAACAGTTTGCAACTCCTGTACGCTATAGGTCTGATGCATACCACCCTGATTTGTGGACAATCCCTCTTAATATGCTCCATACCATATGTCCGACACTCCAACTATCATGTACCATCACCTTTATTCTGTTGTTGTGTCCCATGTCCCTTTCTAGCTACATTGAACCTCTTATGTAGTGCAACATTCTCTTTATCTTTTGCATTATGAGGCCTTGTTCTTTTCAGCTACCCTTTACCTTTACTTTTATCTTTCCCTTCCCATCCTTGCTGAGATTTTGTCTTACGGTTCGATTGTTCATAGCAATGCTTTAATTTCCCAATAACTTCCTCAAGTGACCGAGGCTCATCATACTCAATCCGGTCACTAAATGATAACGGAAATCCACTGAAAAATCTCTGAAATTTAGCCTTTTCATATTTAAGATATGGTACATACCTAAATAGCTCCAAGAACTTGGTCGTATACTCCTCATCTATCATCGATCCCATGTTGAGATCATAGAATCCCTTGGCTTTGTTGTTGTAGTACCTTTATGACAAGTACTTATTTTGAACAAGAGGTTGAATATTTGGATTATATTGTATCTCATGAAGGAATCCCACCACTCAAAGTTATAAATATGGAAAAAAAAATCTCCTAGCCTTCCACAACCTACAAGGTTGACACCACAACAATCAGAAGAAAAAAGAGAAAAAGGTCTTTGTGACAATTGTGATAACAAATACATTAAAGGTCATAAGTGTGCTGAGAAGAAATTATTTTAGATTGAATGTGAAGAGGAGGATGAAAAAGATTAAGAAATGTCAAAAGAAGAGGATATACACCAGGAACCAACCCCAAAGAAAGAAGAAATGAATCCGGCCATATCTTGTAAAGCATTGGCAAGAATTACCACTCCTCAAACTCTCAAGATAGAAGGACATATTAAGAAGAAAAATGTTCAAGAAGTGAAAGATCACATTGAGCATCAAGAAATGAATCCGATCATATCTTGTAATGCATTGGCAGAAATTACCATTCCTCAAACTCTCAAGATAGAAGGACATATCAAGAAGAAAAAGGTTCAAGCAGTGAAAGATCACATCGAGCATCAACAACAAGTTCTCTGACTTTTAAAGGATAACACCACTTTGGTGTAGAATCAAATGAAACAATAGGCAGATCAACATTGCAGTGAAAGAAGTTTTGATGTAGGTGATTGGGTATTTTTACGGATACATCCATACAAAAAAATGTCCCTCAAGCAAGCTATTTATGAGAAGGAAATGTTGGGAATACTACATGCACTTAAGAAATGGCGACCTTACCTAATGGGAAGACACTTCAAGGTGAAAAAGGATCATGATAGTCTTAAATACTTTTTAGAACAAAGATTATCTTCATAAGAATAGAAAAAATGGGTCACAAATATGTTGGGTCATGACTTTGAAATAATCTACAAAAAGGGAAGCAAAATGTTGTTGCAAATGCACTCTCAAGAAAGGATGAGGATGTGGATGCATTGTTTTGTGATATTTCTATTATCTAACCAGATTGGATAAACGAAGTAAGGGATGAATGGAAGAATGAAGAAGAAGTGTGGACACTCATTCAAAAGTTGCAGAAGATACGATTTCAATAATATTGCGAGAACTTGACAAGGAAGGAAAAATCATATTGGAACCTAAAGCATCACAGAACCAAGAAATCAACAGTTATGTAATCAATCAATTTCAAAGTATCTCATCAAGTGGAAGAAATTACCCGCTAAAGATTCCACATGGAAGGATGATAATTTTATACAAAAGCATCCATAACTACTCAAGCGTTGAGGACAACACTTTTTGAAGGAGAGGGGCATGTTAGGTCCCTATACTACTATTGTAATCCATTATTGTTATTAGTGCAACCCCCTTATTATATTTTTGTGCTTATGTAGTACCCATATTGTTATTATTGTGCCCCATAGAAGCCCACTATTGTTATTGTTGTGCCCCTACATTATTAATGTTACGTCAACCCTAATTATATTATGACCCCTTATACTTCTATATATAGAAAGGAGGTCTTGTCAGTTGTATCATCCAAGAATTGTTCATTTGTGTAATGTAAAGGATGTTTCCCCCTTGAAGAGGTTGATTTCTAAGGCATTGATCTTTCTTTTCTATCTTTTTGTGAGCTAGTTAAAATTCTCATCCTCCCATGTGGAATCTTCAGCAGGTAAGTTCTTCCACTTGATGAGATACTCTGAAATTGATCGATTTCATAGTTGTCTAGTTCTTGTTTCTGTGACTGCTTTCAATTCCAATCTAATTTTTCTTTCCTCGTCAAGTTCTGGAAATATTGTTTGAATTGGGAGCTTGTCACCTATAACCTTCTTTAAGCATGAAACATGGAAAGCTAGGTGCACTCAGGAAGTTGTAGGAAGCTCCAATTTTTATGCCATAGTACCAATGTTTTGCAACACCTTGTACAGACCATAATACTTTGGTGATAATTTACTATCCTTCTTAGCTTTCTTGAGGGACATTTGTTTGTATGGTTGTATCCGTATATATACCCAGTCACCTACATCAAAACTTCTTTCATTGCGATGTTGATTTGCCTGTTGTTTCATTCTATTATGTGCCAAATTGAGGTTACTATTTAAGAGTTGGAGAACTTGTTGTTGATGCTCGATGTGATCTTCCACTGCTTTAACCTTATAATTTTCTCTTAAATATGATGTGATGGACGGTGGATGATATCCATAAAGTTCCATAAATGGGGTCATTTTTGCTGTAGTATGGAAGGAAGTGTTATACCACCATTCAGCCAGAGGCAACCAGTTGACCCATTGTGGTTGTTTATCAGATACAAAGCAACGAAGATATCCTTCCAAATGTTTGTTCACTATCTCAGTTTTCCCATTAGATTGAGGATGATATGATGAGCTATGAGCTAACTGAGTACCCAGACAAGAAAATAATTTTTTTCGAATATTTCCAGTGAAAATGGGATCTCTAACACTTACAATAATATTTGGGTTTCCATGTAGCTTTTGAATTGTTTCCATAAATGTAGTAGACAATTTATTGGCTTTAAAGGGATGAGATAATGCACAAAAGTGTGCATACTTGGTAAGTCTATCAACTACCACCATGATGACACTCTTTCCTTTAGACTTGGGTAAACCTAGATAAAATCCATTGAAACCTCCTCCCAACATTGACTTGGAATGGTAAAGGTTGTAATAGACCTGGGGTCTTAACTGTTTCAACTTTATCTTGTTGGAAAACCAAACATTCTGCCACAAACTTTTGAATATCAGATTTAAGGCCATCCCAAAAAAAATTCTTCTTAACCCTATGGTAATTTTTTAAAAATATTGAGTGCCCTCCTAAGGGAGATGTGTGCAATTCCATATTAATATTTTGTTTGAGTTGGGAATTCTTACAGAGGTATAAGCGATCTTTGTACCATAACGAATCCTTTTTCCAATTAAATGTATCAGATGTACTTGTGTCTTGTTGTAAATTTTGAATGCATGACCACACTTCTTCATCATTCTTCCATTCATCCTTTGCTTCGTTTATCCAATCTAGTTGGATAATAGAAATGGCGGAAATAAATGCTTCCATATCCTCATCCTTCCTTGAGAGTGCATTTGCAACAACATTTTGCTTCCCTTTTTTCTACATGATTTTGAAGTCATGACCCAACATCTTTGTGACCCATTTTTCTTGCTCTTCTGAAGATAACCTTTGTTCTAAAAATTATTTAAGACTATCATGATCTATTTTTACCTTGAAGTGTCTTCCCATTAGGTGAGGTCACCATTTCTTAAGTGCATGTATTATTTCCAACATTTACTTCTCATAAATAGCTTTGTGTAAATACTTTCCTTTGATTGGACGACTTTCAAAAGAAATGGATTTTTCTTCTTGCATTAAAAAAATACCAATTCCATTTCCTAAGGCATGACATTCCACAATAAATGTTTTTGTGAAGTTTGGCATAGCTAAGACTGGTGCTTGGCACATTGCCTCTTTAAGATGTTCAAAGGATTTTGTTGCTTCTAGAG
The DNA here is from genome assembly GCA_000404065.3 of Pinus taeda. Classification (NCBI taxonomy): domain Eukaryota; kingdom Viridiplantae; phylum Streptophyta; class Pinopsida; order Pinales; family Pinaceae; genus Pinus; species Pinus taeda. The sequence goes on from APFE030730235.1 coordinate 37,359, forward strand.
TCCAAGAAAATGCATCTTCCTTTAGTAATGTTGTTAGAGGTGTTGTTATTCTCCCATAATTATTAACACACTTGCGATAATACCCTATCAACTCGAGAAATTCTCAGAGATGCTTTATGGATGTGGGGATTTTCCATTCCTTAATGGCTTTAATTTTGATAGGGTCTACCTTAACACCTTCATGAGATACAATATGATCCAAATATTCGACCACTTGTACTCCAAAGAAAGATTTGAAGGCTTTTGCATATAATTGTGTCTTCTCCAATATTTTGAGCACTCTATCAACATGTTGAACATGATCCTTCCAAGACTTACTGTAGATCAGTATATCATCAAAAAATACTAACACAAATTTTCTAAGGAAGGGTTTGAAAATGGAATTCATCAAAACTTGAAATGCGAAAGGTGCATTGGTAAGGCCAAAAGGCATGACCAAAAATTCATAATGACCCTCATGAGTTCTAAATGTTGTTTTCGGAATGTTTTTAGTCTTCATTATGATTTGATGATATCCTGAATGAAGGTCCAACTTGGTGAAGTAAATTGTTCTATGCAATTCATTCAATAATTCATTAATGACAAGAATGGGAAATTTATCTTTAATAGTGAGCTTGTTGAGCTTCGTATAATACGGAAGCATGTGCCATGATCCATCCTTCTTATGCACAAATACTAATGGAGCAGAGAAAGAACTTTGACTAGGTTGAATTATACTAGCCTCTAGCATTTCTGCAACCACACATTCAATTTCACTCTTTTGCGCATAGGGATATCTGTAAGGCCTGATGTTTGGAGGAACACTTCCTGGAATAAAATGAATAGCATGATCATTATCAAGAATAGGTGGGAGGCCTTTGGGAGTCTCAAATACCTTGGAATCCAAGATTTTTTGGATATCTGGAGAAATAGATGATTTCGACGTGGGAACCTCTAGCAAACATAATTGTGCAATTACGCCACGTTGTTCTTTCTTTAGAAGCTTTGTCATGTTGTTATAGATTATTATCTTTCTTGGTTTCCCTGTGGTACCCCTTAATTCAACTTCCTTTCCTTCTGCAAAAAAAAAGAAGAAGAAGAAGAAGAAAAAAGGCTATCGTACCCAAAGATTGTAGCCATTGGACTCCTAGTACATCAGCACCACCCATTTGAATAGAAAGAATTGGACTATTCAACACATATTCTCCCATGGATAGCTTGATATTATGGCACTTTTTAGTGAAATTTATAGTTCTTCCATTTGAAACCATTACTTGACACTCTAATTCTGGATATAAGAAAAAATTCAATTGCTTCGCTATCTTACAATGAATAAAACTATGGGTACTACTCGAATCAATCAATGTTATTACCTTTTTCTTCTTGATATGTCCTTTTATCTTGATAGTTTGAGGAGTGGTTATTCCGGCCAATGCATTACAAGAAATGGTTGGATTCATTTATTCTTTCTCTAGGCTTTGTTCGTGGTGTGTATCCTCTTCATTTGATGTTTTGTTCTTTTTCTTCTTCTTCTTCACAATCTATGTAAAATAATTTCTTCTCAACACACATATGACCTTTAGTGTATTTTTTATCACAACTATAACAAATCCCTTTTGCTCTTTTTTATTCCAATTGTTATGGTATCAACCTTGTAGGTTATGGAAGGCTAGGGGCAACAACACTTCCATATTTATAGTTGTGATTGGTAGGCTTCCTTTTTGTCATAATTTTTCTTTCAATTTTTCTTGCCAACTTGAATGCCTTCTCCAATGAATAAGGTTCCCAAAAGCGAACCTAATTTTGGATTTTATCATTTAATGTCCCTATGAAGTCCTCAATGTGCTCCACCATTGAACCTTTTTGTTTGAGATTTATCAATTGGCTATAGAAGGTGTTGCTTTTTGTATCCTCATAATGTGCTATTCTTTCTTTCGTAAAAATTTCCCAAGTGACAATTTGTTTATGAGAGCAAAGCCATCTATACCATACAAATTGATTGATTTCCAAATATAAAGTTGCAATGTGTACCTTTTGTGTGTTTTGCACATTATGGAGATCGAAATATTGCTCCATCTGTAGTATCCATGTTACCGAATCCTTGCCATCAAACTTCATCATATCGATCTATGCAACATGGTGGGTCTTCAATCCAACATTAGAGTCTATGAAATCATGATTAACATTTATTTTTTTATCATCACGAGTTTCCTTTACTACCCTTTCTCCATTAGTAAGAATTTCTTATAGAAACGTTTTCTAATCTATCTACAAATCGTCCATGTTTCCTTTAAGTTTTGCTTCTACACCATCCATCTTAGCTTCCATTCCATCCATCTTAGCTTCCATGCCATCCATCTTAGCTTCCACACCATTCTTTAAACCATCCATCTTAGATTTTGTTACTTTTTGTGAGAGTGAAATTTGTTTCACTTGGTCTCGTAACTTTGATATATCATGTTGCATTTCTTCCTCTTCTTCTTCATTCATGCTAGAGATTTCAAGTTTCTTACTAGGTGTTTCCATTTTCTTTATTCGGGGCATCAAATAATGATAATTATGCTTCACTATGTCCTTTGAATTCCTTCAAACTAGTTTTTCAAACCAAACTTATGCAATATTTTAAAAAGACTACACACTTTTTTTGGTTTTGTAGGAGCTCAATATTGAATCAATTGTATCTCTATAATTTTGGATCTCCAAGGTTTGGAATGTCAGCTTCTGGTAAAACTCTAAGTCCTCATTCCAAACCCACAAGTCTGATCAAGATTGGATTCTCCAAGAAAGAGTTATTTGAAATCTCCCACGATGACCTGATTATAGACTCATTCAGTAGAGAAAATTTGTACGAATTTCCACGTGTCATTGTTTCGACCTTCAGACTTGAAACCAATACGAAGAAAACTATAGTCCGACCTCTTTTTGTACCTTTTTACAAAATTTTAATCTGATGCTTGGAGAGAAAGTTATGACGATTTTCCCCAGGTCATCTGTTTGAGATATAATTCGGGAGCATGTTTGAAGCAGTGAAACCATAGAATCCAAAGCTCTGATACCAATTGTTATGTAACCAGCTCACAAAATAGAAGAAATGATAGAGAAATGACTTCAAATCAGCCTCTTCGAGGGGGAAACCTCCTTTACATTACACAAATGAACAATTCTTGGATGATACAAATGAAAAGACCTCGTTTCTATATATAGGAGCCTAAGGGGTCACAATATAGTCAAAGCCGACAAAACAATAATAATGTAAGGGAATAACAATAAAAATAGTGAGATTCTATGGGGCACAATAATAATAATATGGGGACAACATGGGCACGACAATAACAATAAGGAGCTACAATGACAATAATAATAAGGGAATACACTAGTATTATAGGGGCCTAACATTATTTCTTCCTTCAAACTCATTAATGTGTCTGTTAAGTCATAAAAGTTCCCAACACCACGTTGTTCATCCAATTCATAGGGAGAATATTTGTATTCTACCATCTTGATAGTCATCTTGATCTCTTCCTACAAGGCACACTATGTTAGCGAAACAAAATGATAAACAAAAAAACGTGCCTTAGTATAACTTGGGGAGGATATCTCATCTACAAGACCGACCATATTACCACAATACATATATAAACATAATCATATTAACCTTTAATCATCATCTCAACCATCAACCGATCATCAATGCATGACCATACCCACCACACATCACGACCTCATGCATGGCAAGTATAACCATATCAATGTATGCATAACAACATATGTATGACATGCACAGATACACATTACATAAAAACATTAACATGAAATCCAGTGCATAACTGACATAAACTCATGATAAACAAACCCAACAATAATTCCATTAATTTTTCACATGGAAACACCATTGCAACCATAACAAAAACCATGCATACATAGCCAGCTCATATACCAAAAACATGAAAACACATATGCAACTGACATGAATGCATCACCAACATACAACCCATCTAGTCCAAGGGGTGAACCATGATTTGATACCACTATGTAACACCCTTCTCCCGCATCTACCCAAGTAACTTCCCATCTGGGGTAAACATGTGATGAGAGGCTAATATGATCTAATTCAACCTCCTAGGTCAACTTAAGGAAGTGGAACTGACAAAACAAAACCAAATTGGCCATCCACACATCCTACAAAACCTCCAGGAGCTACCCCACCTTTCCAGGTGACAAAACCAACATTCAAGCATCTAGAGCCCCAGTCGGTCCCTTATGAAGCCCTCCAAGTGAATGAGGGTCCCAACTGCTCCCATGAGCTTGCCTAAGTGTGGCTATAGACTTTTTCTGCCATTGTTATGCCAACTACTGTGAGATTTAAAGCTAAATTCCAAGGCTAGCACCTAGTCACTGCACAGAACTTCATGGCATTTACAGAAATGAAAACAAACATAGAGATAATGATTCCAATGCAAATTATTGAACAAAGACTTAACTGGACCCCTATTAGAGATGACACAAATTTCATCAAACATGTCACAAATATGCATTCTATAGGTCATAATAACATATCTAAGCATAGGGGTCTTATACTTATCTGAGAATCACTAAGAAGCATTGATGCCTTATCACATTAGTTGCATTATCATCTGTTGGACCATAGATTCATTACTCAATCATTTACAAATCAAAACATGATGAGAACCATACATTTTCACTGTCATAAAACATATTCATAGCCAACATATAGAAAACATAAATGCTAAGGATACAATTGCCATAAATGCCACATATAATGCAGTACTTTTACATAGAAAATACCAAGGAAAGGAACTCTTATTAATGAATGCAAAATCCAACCTCGTATGGGACTACCGAATTCCACCCGACCATAGATTGGCTGAGCCAAATCTCTCTTCAGCCAATCACCCCCATGCCATATTCTAAGCATGAATATGGGACTCAAACTAGAAAAACCAATCAGGGATTCCCAAGGGTAAACCACCTCACCCTCATCAATAGAATTAGGCTTTACCACAATCCTCACCAGATCACTAGGCCATTAAAAAGCATGGATGCCACCGGATTTATCCACCTACCTCATGAGGAATTCTCTTGTCTCCTATTCACTAGGATTTATCACAATCCATAGTCTAATTTAGGGATCACTAGGCCATAATCTAGACACCACCCTCCAGGCTTTACTGTATATCCTGCTATTCATGGGCAAGGATTCCTAGGCCTAATAATGGCAACCACCTCTAAGATTTACTGCATATTCTGCCATTCACTAGTCGAGGATTCCTAGGCCCACCAAGGCACACAATAGTTTGCTTTACCATAACCCACAATCCAGTTGAGGGGTCACTAGGCCAGTGGCTTTACCATAATCCATAGTCTGGTTTAGGAATCACTAGGCCATGTGTTCATTCAGAGTTCCACCTCACTTAGCTTTGAATCCATCCGAAAATCCACCTCAACCAAAACGTGAGAACCCCATCACACCATGGCTATCCAGAAATATAAATGTAAGGCTGAAGAACACTGTCACACCTAGCAAAACACATACCTGTGATAGCAAGAGAACCAAGAACACACACACATAACCATGCATGCCATATCTATCAAGGAAACCACACATGCAAAACGATACCTGCATGTAAACCCATTGTATTTTCTTGATCCTACTCTATCTTGCTTGATCCTTTTCTTCCTCTTTGCCTTCTTTTCCATTCTGGATCCATTGCTGAAGTGCTCCAAGAAAACTCTAGGTGTCCAAGAGTTTGAGAGAGAGAGAATAGAGAGAGAACTCCAAAACTGAACTAAACAGAAGCCATGAACTGATCCTCATAAATTATTTTATTAATGTGGCCTCTATTTTCTTCATTTTCCATTATTTTTCCTTCATTTTCCTCCTCACATGCAACGTATGACCTTTCGCCTTCCTTTTCTCCTAATTTCCATTATTTTCATAAATAAATCTCCAAAAATTCCATTTTTCCTTTCCAAATCCTTTGTCATTGCCTTTGCCAATTTTCTTAGCCATAATAACCGAAATGAACACCCACACTAGGATTTTTTTCTCAACATTCAGCTTTGAATAAGTGTCCCATAACTGTGGTTATTATTTTTTCTTTATTATCTTTTATTACATGGAATTTTCACCGAGGTTCTTACACCATTTGTAGACTTCAATATGCCATTGGAAAGCTCTTTCTGAGCACTATCCAACTATTCCATCTCCAATATCATATGAGCTAAACTCCTAATGTAGAAATTCCTTCAAATCATGGGCCAACAAACCATCATAGCTATAAGATTTTAGCTTCTTACCGCATCCTGTTACTATGATGATTCTCTACCAAGGGTTGCAATAAACATAGGACTCACCATGAGTTTGATATACCATTCTCATTAATGCTAGATTAATTGGCATCAATGCTAGCTTCGTTGACATGAATACCAACATACTGGATGCCTGTAACCATTCAAACAAGCCAAATACCCGACAACCTATGGGTGATTCCTTTGTATTTCAAAAGGTGTTGATATCTCTTCCCACCATATTCAATGTCAAAGTATCGTCCATTAAGGAGATGCAATATTTCAACACATTAAAATTGGATCAATTACATTGAACATTAATAGCCTATGAAATGGGAACCTCGAAAGGAAAATCTACCTCAAAGGAGGAAACCTTCAAAGCTGGCAAGAAGATCAAAGACGATTAAGAAGACTTGAGCTAAGGATCTGATGAAAAAGAAGAAAATTTTGTTAGAATATTGAAGATAGGATCTAGAAAGTACAAAAGTATATTACATTTCAAATGTTTTAACTGTGGAAAAGTAGGTCATTATGTATCTAAATGTCCACATAAGGAAGAAAACAATGAATATGATCATCAAGAGAAGAATAAATATACGAAAGTAAAGAAGGAAAATAAGTTGAATAAGAATAGTTTCTATAACCAAGAAGGGAATAATTCCTTAGAATATGAAGAGGAAAAATCCTCTAATGAATAAAGAACCAAAGAAACAATAAAGGACTTCATGTTCATGGCCTTCAAAACTCTAGATGAGAGACAAGTTGAGTTTGATGAACAAGAGGCTGAAGTAGATTTCGGGAGCATATTGTTCAATGCCTTAGAAGAAATTCAAAGGCTCTAGAAAAAGAATAAGAATCATAAATATGTTGGAAACTTTTGAAAAATAAAAGAATGAATTTGAACATTTATCACTTATTATTTTAAAAGTTAGGTTGGAAGAAGTAAATAATATTGAAGGAACTTTGTTACAATAGCTAAAAGAGAAGGGAAAGGAGTGTGAAAATATAGAAGATGAGTTAGACTCTCTTAGAAAGGAATTAGAGGAAAGCAAGATTTAGTTGAACCAAAACTTAAATGCTATTAAAGGAACTGGCAAGTTAGATTAGATCTTGAGAATTCAAAGATATCCTCTCATCAAAATTTGTATAATCTTTGAAGGAGAATCAAGCACCAATAAAGCTAAATAAAAAGAATCAATCAAAGGACCATACAACAATGCATCCAAAGGAAATGAAAAGAATCAGTAGAAGCAAAGAAAAGAAAAGGACAACAATACAACTCAACAGTAGCAAAAGAAAGGTTATAACAAAAATTCGAAGAGCCACCAAGATCAAGTAATAAATCAGCGAAGACCTCATCCCCCTCAAGGAGAAATTAATAATAATAATAAAGCATATCCAAAGAAAATTTTAATGATGGAAAATTATCTTGAAGTTTAAAAACATTGGTGAATCTCACTAGTCCCTAATATGTAAACTATAAAATGTTTATTGATATATTTGTAAAATTATTCAAATTGATAATGATTTTATATATACTCTCTATATAATGCTGGTGATTTTTAAGGGAAAATATTTTTATATTGTAAAATATGGGCAAATCATTTTTATAAAAAATGGAAATTGGTGAATCCTTTTTTTTTGGAAAAATCATGGAAAATTAGCCCACGTGCGAATATTAGCCCCAAAAATTTTCCATGATCATATCCTCAAATATAAATTTCTCCCAAGTACCAAAACATTTTCAATGGATACTATTATTCATGTATGAATTTTTGACATAAGGCTATAAACCATAGAGCATACCTTGGAAATAATTAGATAAGAAATAAGCCTTATCAATCAAACATAGATAGCATATTTGTAAATCCACACAAGAATAATCCTAGGGATAGCAATGTAGTTTCTCCTCTATTATATTATATTGAATGTTATCTATCATAACTATTCTCATAAAATAGTTGCTTTTAGACTATTAAAATTCAAATCATCTCCTCAGATTAAGCGCTCAAGAGGAAACCAATACATGGAAGAATAAAAGTAAAATAAAAGATTGAAGAATGTGGCATTGTCTTATATGTCTAATACCAAGGAATTTATTGGTATGTGGAATATAAATGTTCTAAACATAGTATTGGTGATTGTAACAAATTCTTGTCATTAAGATAAGATAAGACAAACAATGTTAAGTTTAGAAATGATTCTCTAGGAAAGATCATGGGAAAGGAAACAATAACTTTCTCAATGGAAGAGGTAAGGCTCAAGACATTATTTTTATGGATGGACTCAAGAAAAACTTATTGAGTGTGATTCAAATGTGTGATAAGGGGTATGATGTCGCTTTTCATTTTAAAGAATTTGAAATAAAGGCTACAAATATAGGGAAGGTAGTGGCAAGAGCTATAAGAAAATCAAGTCATGTATACATATTAAATGAAGACAATTAAAAATGTTTTATGAGAAAGTATGATGAGAGATAGTTATGGCATAGGAGGTTGAGACACTTTCATTTTTACCATATTATAAATCTCAACAAAAAGCAAGTCGTGAGGGTGATCCGAGTTGACTCAAATCCTAGATTTAACCAAGATATTTTACTTCCTTGATGTTGTTAGAATTGCATTTAAAATAGAATAAAGGAACATATATGCATGTTGTAAAGAAGAGGGAACATGACAAGAATCAACAACATAAACACAAGATGTTGATAACGGAGTTCATCTAGGAGGGACTACATCTCCAAACCCAAGTGTCAAGATGGTCTAGGCTGTTGCATTAAGTGCTAGAAAGAGTGATGATGTACATGAATGTCTTTTCTCTATCATGCAAGGAATATGTCATCACGCAAGAGTGGCTTCGCAAGATGTTCCGCTGTAGGAACTCTCATTCACGAAAGGACTCCTATCAGCATGACATAATTTCACGTATGATAATAATGAGCATCCCACCAATATGGCATCAAAGGGATCTCAATTCAAACATACATGGCAACACATGAGTATCGCGTCAACATGGCAACAAAGGGATATCAATCAAAACATGACAATAAGTACATCTCACATCAAGAACAAAAAAAGATCCCACATCAAACGTCAAACATGGATCTATATAGCACAATGCATCTCAAGCAAAGAGACAAAGAAGTACATGATCACACTTCATATACCTCACATCAAGGAGTTATCTAAAAAAGAGGATGATAAATTGTTGGATCTAGATGTACCATCAATATCGTGGCGTCGAATATCATGGAAATGACTACTCGCATATTGAATGCTGACACCTGCACTCCACTTTGAAAAGTGGCTGAAAAATGGAATGATCAAATGGAAAATATAATTACACCATAAGATTTATGGTGTTGAATAGTGTAAAATCGACCATCAAATTTATGAATTCTCACAAAGTGAAAATCTAGAGCTACAGGAATCTTTTAGATTCCCCCTAGATTCCTCAAATATTCCCTCCTCTAGGTCATCTAAAGATCTATTTCTCAGATCAAAATTCTGTTTGCGCCATCAGGTTCGTGTTGCTGAGAAGTGTAGGATTGACATAAAGTTTATCAAATTTGGACACTGGAAAAATTTCGCCCTCCTGAAAGTTTGGGCTCAATCATGGTTCCACCTGCCTCTGCTCCACGCTCATGGTTCCACCTGCAATTCATTAAAAAATTGTCTCGAAAATCATGTCAAGGTTCCACTCCAGGTTCCATCACTCATGGCTCTGCAATAAAATATTAATATATCAATTTCCATGTTGGCTTCTCCACTCCTAAATCTACTCCTCCTTTTGGTGTTGCACTGAGGGCACATTTATATGGTGGTAGGGTGGCAAACTTTACAAAGCCACCACCTGTGGCATGGTGGTTAGGCATAAGAGTGGAGATGGAGAGGTTGGGGGATCAAATCCCACCTCTCCCAAAATTTCTGCATGGTTTATTTTACTGAACCATTTTGTAACATTTTACATAACCGTTATATATATATAAGCGCGGTTTTTATGGGTTTTGTATTAATTTGGGGCCGCCCAATTGGGGGACAGCCACGTGGGCCGGGTGGGTTTGACCCCCGCTGGCTCCCTTACATGGTGAAGATTATGATATGTGAGGTCCGCTCCATGCGGCCCCGTCCTAATCATTAATGTGGCGTACACCATATTTTTATATGGTTTTCATATGTTAACCATGTTTCAAATTTTAACAATATTCGTTATAATGAGTTATATATATGGTGATATTTTTTATGAAAATAAGGGTCATTGGGAATTTTAAAGATGCAACAATTTTTCCCACCCAGTGGCCGAATTCCAGTGACTATTGTTGGTGCAATTTGTAGTACCATTAACCTTGCCACTTTGCCAAGTCAACCCTAAACTTTGACTGGCCCTATCTCCCTCATACGAGCTCAGATTTCAGTTTTGTTTGCACTTTTGGAATCAGGGTGATGAGAACTTTGATCTAGTGCTAGTTTGAGAGAAATATGACCACTTTAAATTTTCACCCTTTCTGAGTCGTTTGGGACTTCTACATGTGTCTGGAGCCACCTAGATCAATCCTCCCCACTGAGGATCTTTTGGTCCTATAAAAGCATGAAAAATAATCTAAAACTTATTTGTAGTCTGTCTACACTTACAAGTATCCGATGTGTCGCCCTTCCTTCTCCTTCACCTTTGTCCTTCGGAGCCATAAGCAATGAGCCGATACCTACAACCTCTATAAACCTGTAGTACATTTTTTTTCAAATTACATGCTTGATTTACAAGACCAACTAATGACCCAAGCATCCCATATTTGCCACGAGTTTATAACACATACTCAGTGGTCAAGTTTACATTGAAATGGAAACAATACCCTAGCTACCAAAACAAGGCAAAAATATCATTGTTTCTTCAACAAGTGATGGAAAACACATCATCACTGCAACACATGATTTAAAAAAATAAGGCCACTCACTATTGGTGCTTTAACAAGTAATGGAAACACAACATCAATTTCACAGTTTAAAATACAACACAAAATAAGACCAGACATCATTGTTGCTTAACAAGTGATGGAAAACACATCATCACTTTTTACATTTTAAAATGCAACAAATTATTTACAAAAGCATGACCATGACAAGCTAACATATCTAGAAACCATTTTTCACTTATCAATGTGAATGGATCATCCCCCTGCGGTGGTTTTGCTTGTCGAACGTCTTTTTCAATTGGTTCATGCACCGATGTTTTGTCTTTAAGGCGCTGCTCTGGATGGAGCCTCCAACATGTGGCCCTTTGGTGACCACTTCTGTTGTAATGACTGCAATACATCTTCTTCCTCTAGATCTACTTAACATGTTTCTTTACCTGCTGTTGAGAGGGTCTTTCATGCCTCATCCTTTTTCTTGCTACCATTCTCTTCCAAAACTCAACAAATGTATGGTTATGTAATCCACAAAGTACATGTTTTTTGATTCCATGTTTTACATTCATCATTAACAACATGATTATAATTGAAATGGACATTTTGAATATCGAGACTATTTATACCTTTCCTTGCTATCTCTGGTGTCATTATGGTGATGAGAGCTTGCCTCGGCTCTTTCCCTGCAATGGGCACTGCCATGGGATGATGGGGATGTGTTCCCATCACTCTCTTTCCTCAACAATTTCAACGGTGTCTCGGAAGCATCTAACATCTTCAAGCATTCTCCTTTAGTGCATCCCAAGCTTGCATATCCAGGTCTTTGCACATCCTCCAATGGTTGAATTAAGCCTTGGCTATTAACACCAAGTTTTTCCTCCTTGTTCCTCATCTTGGTAAGGAGCCTCATGTTTGTCCCTGTAATTGGTATCTCCACATTTCCAAGAGAAATTATACTATGTGAAGATGAAACTTAAGGGAAATCAACATCTTTTACCTCCATTGTCGAGTTGGAAAGAACTGATGAGGGCTTCTCATCATTCGTTGTTGGTGGTTCGTTGTCTGTCTTAGTGCATTCCCCAATTTCCTTTCTGACATATCCAAGTCTTGTTCTATAGGGTAATTCCTCTACTTTGATGGGGTTGACAATGCCTTGGCCATTAATTCCCAAGCTTTTCCTTCATACCCCATTTTCTTCAACAGTTTGGATCCAATTCCTGTGGCATGATTTTCAAAAACAGCGAAATAATCATCAGGAAACATACATGAAGACAAAGAATTACTTTTCACCTCACATGGGTCACACTACAGCTTTTCCAAGGCCTCTTCCTTAGCTTGCAGTTGTCATATCAAACTATGTTTCTCCTTTTTCTCTTCTTGTAGAAGCATCTTCAATTCAGCGTTATCTGGATGAAGACTCTGGCTGTTGTGCTTCAGTTCTACTAGGGCCTCTTCCATGGCTCGCAACTGAAGCTACAATCGCTTCTTTTCCTCTGTCTCTTCTTGTAGAGCTTCATACTTTATTTACACCTTTTTAGACACTTTGAGCATGGTCTCGTACATCACTTTTTCCCCCTCCATTGTTTTATGTTCCATTGCTTATGCTCACAATTCACATTCATGCAAAGACCACTCTGATACCAAACTTGATCCGAGTTGACTCAACTACCGGATTTAACCAAGATCTTTTACTTACGTGATGTTGTTAGAATTGAATTTAAAAGAGCATAAAGGAACATATATGCATGTTGTAAACAAGAGGGAAAATGACAAGGATCAACAACATAAAACACAAGACATTGATAATGGAATTCATCTAGGAGGGACTACGTCTCCAGGCCCCGGTGTCAATATGGTGTAGGCTACTACATTAAGTGTTGTAAAGAGTGATGATGTACATGAATGTGTTTTCTCTATCATGCAAGGAATATGCCCTCACACAAGAGTGGCTCCACGAGATGTTCCGCTGCAGGAACTCTCATTCACAAAAGGACTCCTACCAGCATGACATAATTTCACGTATGATAATAATAAGCATCTCGCCAACATGGCATCAAAGGATCTTAATTCAAACATACATGGTGACATATGAGTATCCCATCAACATGGCGGCAAAGGGATCTCAATCAAAACATGACAATAAGTACATCTCACATCAAGAACAAAACAAGATCCCACATCAAACATCAAACAAGGATCTATACAGCACAATGCATCTCAAGAAAAGAGACAAAGAAGTACATGATCATACTACATATACCTCACATCAAGGAGTTATCTGAAGAAGAGGATGATAAATTGTTGGATCTGGATGTACCATCAATCTCGTGGCATCAAATATCATGGAAATTATTGCTCAAACATTGAATGCTGACACCTTCACTCCACTTTGAAAAGTGGCCAAAAAATGGAATGGTCAAATGGAAAATCTGATTACACCATCATATTCGTGGCATCAAATAATGTAAAATTGACTGTCAAATTTTTGAATTCTGACAAAGTGAAAATCAGAGCTACAAGAATCTTTTAGATTCTTCCTAGATTCCTCAAAGATTCCCTCCTCCGAGTCATTTGAAGGTCTGTTGCTCAGATCATAATTTTTCTTGTGCCATCAGATTCGTGTCACTAAGAAGTGTAGGATTGACAGAAAGTTTGTCCAATTTGGACACTAGAAAAATTTCGCCCTCTTGAAAGTTGGGCTCAATCATGGTTTCGCCTGCCTTTGTTCCATGCTCATGGTTCCACCTACAATTCATTAAAAAATTGTCTCGAAAATCATGTCAGGGTTCCGCTTTTAATTCCATTACTCATGGCTCTGCAATAAAATATTAATATATCAATTTCTGTGTTGGCTTCTCCGCTCTCAAATCTTCTCCTCCTTTCGGCGTTGCATTGAGGGTGTGTTTATATGGTGGTAGGGTGACGGACTTTATAAATCCGCCACTTGTGGCATGGTGCTTAGGCAGAAGAATGGAGGTAAAGAGGTTGGGGGATCAAATTCCACCTCTCCCAAAATTGTCACATGATTTATTTTACTAAACCCATTTTGTAACATTTTGCATAACCGTTATTGTATATATATATATATATATATATATATATTATATATATATATATATATATATATATATATATATATATATATTATATATATATATATATATATATCTGAGTGAGGTTTTTATGGGTTTTGTATTATTTTGGGGCCGTCCGCTTGGGGGACAGCCACGTGGGTTGGGCGGGTTCGACCCCCGCCAGCGCCCTTACATGGTGATGGTTATGATATGCGAGGTTTGCTCCATGAAGGCCCATCCCAATCCTTAATGTGATGTACACCATACTTTTATATGGTTTTCATATGCTAACCATGTTTCAAATTTTAATAATATTCCTTATAATGAGTTATATATAGGGTGACCATATTTTTATATGGTTTTCATATGTTAACCATGTTTCAAATTTTAACAATATTCTTTATAATGAGTTATATATATGGTAATTTTTTAATGAAAATAAGTGTCATTGGGCATTTTAAAGAGGCAACAATTTTGCCCACCTAGTGGCTGGATTTCGGTGACCACTGCCAATGTAATTTGTAGGACCATTAACCTTGCCACTTGGCCAAGTCAACCCTGAACTTTGACTGGCCCTATCTCCCTCATACAAGCTCAAATTTGAGTGTTGTTCACATTGTTGGAATCAGGGTGATGAGAACTTCGATCTGGTTCTGGTCTAAGAGCTATCTGACAACTTTGAATTTTGACCCTTTCTGAGTCCTTTGGGACTTCTGCATGTGTCTAGAGCCACCTAGATCAGAGGACTTTCCAAAAATATCAAATCCAAGTAATACAATTTGTAAATCATGCCAAATTTATAAGCAAGTTCGAGTGCCTTACAAGTCAAAAGAAAACTTATCTCATAGTCCCTTATAACTAGTTCATGGAGACTTATGTGGGCCCTCAAGAACTAAGACCCCGAGTGGTGAATGGTACTTTATGCTAATCATTAATGATTATAACAGGCTTACGTGGATCACATTTTCAAGGATTAGTTTGAAGAGTTTAAAAGGTTCAAAATTTTGAAATCCATGGTTGAAAACCAAATTGATTACAAATTGAAGTGTTTAAGGTCAGATAGCGATGAAGAGTTTACTCTCAATGATTTTGATAATTTTTGTGAAGAACATGGCATAAGAAGACAATTCAGAATTGCAAATACTCCACAACAAAATTAGACCAATGCAACAAATGGCTAGAACTACTTTGGATGAAATAAATCTGCCAAATACTTTTTGGGTTGAAGTTGTTCATACAACAATCCATATTTTAAACAAATTCCATCTTAGGCCAAATAGTGACAAGACTCTCTTTAAATTGTGGAATGGAAAACCAACCTCAATAAAGCACTTGAAATTCTTTGGCTGCAAGTGCTACATCAAGAACAATGACAATTTGAGTAATTTCAATGCAAGAGAAGATGAAGATGTTTTTAGGATATTCAACTCAGATTGAAGGTTATAGATGTTATAATAATATATTATGAAAATTTGTTAACAATATTGATGTGAGAGTGGATTGTGATTTACCTCTCAAAGAAAACAACCAATATTTATCAGTCCACCTAATCAGATCGACAATGAAGATGAAGCAGTGCAACTTGAAGAAAAAAGAGAAGAAGAAGTGGAAAAGTGATCTCACCCAAATACTCCCTCTGGGTACATTAAAAACACCATCTTATAAATCTCATTGTTGGTAATAAGGAAACAGGAGTCCAAACTTGAAGAATATTAATAAATAACTCCATCAATCTCATATTTCTATGCTGTCCATGATTGAGCCAAAATATATTTCTCAAGAAAACTAAGATAAGCTTTGGATAAAAGCCATGAATGAAGAGTTAGATCAGATTGAGAAAAATCAAACTCATGAATTAGTTCCAAGACCATTAACCAAAATTTTTATTGGCGCAAAGTGGTTCTTTACGAAAAAATTAAATGAGGATGGACAAGTTGTGAGAGAAAAATGCCATATTAGTATGTAAAGGTTATTTTGAAGTTGAAGGAATGGATTTTGATGAAATTTTTTCTCCTATAGCAAGGTTAGAGGAAATTAGAATGTTTCTATCATTTTCCTCACAATAATTTCAAAGTTTATCATATGGGTGTAAAATAATCATTCTTGAATGTTGAACTTGAATGAGAGGTTGATATAGAACATCCTAAATTTTTTCAGTTGTCAGAAAATACTGAGGTAGTGTGTAACCTAAAAAGCATCGTATGGATTATAACAAGCACCCAGGCCATGGTATTCAAAATTAGGCGAACAACTCTAGCATCCAGCCTTCAAAAGAGGGACATATGACAATAATTTGTATATCAAATGAAAATTATAATATTTTAGTTATTGGTATTTATGTTGATGACATCATTTTTGGTAGATATGGACATTTACTTGGCCAAAATTTTGCAACTAATATGCATGATGAATTTGAGATTTTTATGCTTGAGGAACTATCATGTTTCCTTGGATTATAGATTACTTAATCAACAAAAGGTGTATTAATTTCTCAAGGAAAATAGCTCAAAGAAATGTTGAAGAATTTTTGGATGGAAGAATGTTCGCTTGTCAATACTCATATGGTCACTAGATGAAAACTAATCAAATATGATGAGTCACCAGAGTTAAATGAAACAATGTACAAATAAAAAATTGACAGCTTTTTATACCTAATAACATTAAGGCCAAACATTATGAAAGTTATTGGTGTAGTTTCAAGGTATCAATCAATCCCCAAGCAAAGGAATCTCTCAATTGCAAAGAGGAATTTTAATTATTTAAGAGTCACAATGGACTATTGGATATGGTATCCCAAGGGGAAAAAAATCTTTTACTACATAGACAAATGTTGATTGGCTTGGAAATCTAGATGATAGTAAAAACACAAGTGGTGGTGCTTTCTTCCTAGGGAAGTGTTTGGTGACTTGGCTAAGCAAAAAGTATACGTCTATATCACTTTCTACTGTTAATTTCAAGTACATAGTAGCTACAACAAGTTGTACTCATATTTTGTGGATGAAGCAAACATTACAAGACATGAATGTAACTTATGATGAACCCATTCCCATTATATGTGAGAACACATTTACTGCTATAAGTATATCCAAGAACTATATTCTTCACTCAAAGACCAAGCATATTCCCATAAAGTATCACTTTCATAAAGAATGGGTGGATAGTTAGATTGCAAAGTCGAAGTATATATCCACAGAGGAGAAAGATGTTGGTAATTTCACCAAGCCTCTTGCCTAAGAGCCTTTTGAGTATTTAAGGAAAAATTTGGGAGGGATGTCTCACTCATCTCTTTTCTAGTGTTCTTCATTAGCAAATATGCTAGTTGTATAAATATTTCTTGAGCATGGGTATATGGCTAGAAAGAAGAAAATAGACCAAGTTTTAAGATCAACATGAGAAATATAAGTTTAGGGGGAGTACAATGCACTATGAGATGGAAATTTTGATGTTTCCTAAGCCTCCTTTTGTTTTTGTTCAATTGGTATCACTTTCTTTATGTGGAAACAACTTCAAATCAACAACTTGTTATATCCATGGTTATACCTCAATCTCTTTAGGGGGAGAATAATCACATGGGGAGTAACTAAATTCCTTTTCCATTGATGTTAAAGAGAGAGAGTGATCAACCATTCGCTCTTCAGAAGTAGAGGGGGGGAGTGAGGAGACAATGGTATATAGTGGAAAATTATTCAACCTAACAAGGGAAAGTGTTGCAAGGTGGTGGTGTTCCCATCAATGACTAGAAATGTGAGGAGGTGTTTCCCTCAACGTCAAAGGGGGATAGTGTTGAGTATGTTGGCATTTTTTGGTAGTAGTTATTGTTGATGTCAAGTATAGTCATTGATTTCAAGCGATATCAAGTTCAGGGGAAGCTTTTTGAGTTGCCATGCATGATGCTTATGTTGTTATTAATGTCTTGGTTGTTTATGTTAAGTTGATGATGACTAGGTTGTTTATTGAATAGCCTATATTTGAATGAATTTTTTCTTTAGGTAACTTGATCAAAATCACATGAAATGTGTTTGGTTGGATATTCCTCTCAAAGAGCCTTCCAAATATATATGGAACTTAACCTAAGTCATAAGGGATTAGGAGAAATTAGGGTTTTATGTTTAGCATGGCTCCATGGATCATGGTTCCAACAAGCATTTGGCCATCTAGGGCTGGAGTAGGATGGATGATAGTTGATAGGTCAAATCAATAGATAATAAGGTCCCTGATTACATAACGCCCAACACTAGGTGGACCCCAAATTACATGGCAAGATGACTTGGCAAAGATAGGTGGTAGACTAATGATGTGGCCCAATGAGATAATGACATGTGGAAGTGACATGTATATGATGACATGTGGCACTTTGTGATCGTGACATATGGAAGGTGGATTTGGGATTTTTTGGTGGTTAAGTAGCCCTCTCTGAGTGACACATGGAAATGATGTGGAATGACAAATGGAAGAATGTGATATAGTAGTGACATGACATATGAGGTGGTATAGCCTAGGGACTCATGCCATGAAGTAGTTTTGTAAGGCTTTGCAGTGTTAGGAATTTTGGTGATTTTTCATCTAAAGACACAAGTTCATCTATCTATCCGAGATAGCGGAGGTGTAAGCATCGAAGCAAAGGAGTTGAGACTTAGAATCTCGAATCCCCACATTAGGGTTGAGGATTCGGTAGCAAGATGATCCATCTAATATGGTGGCAGTGCAAACTTGGTTGCAAAGAGAAAGAGGGACCAAACCATTGAAACCCGAGATGTAGACCCCAACATAAAAGAATCTGACAGGTGGTGGAACTGAGGAATGGCTACAGGGTATGG
>APFE030730241.1:0-11825 GCA_000404065.3 Pinus taeda
AAAATAAGCTTTCCATCCCCCATTAATCCTTTTCTCAATGCTATAGTTCCAGTTGAGCTTGTGATGAATATCAATTCCTAGGTACTTGTAGGAAGACACTTCCTCCAAGTTACTATTGTCACACAAAAAATTAGCGTAACTTTTGTTTTGTCGGTGTTAACAATAATACCCATGGTAGAGCAAAAATCCTTAAGAAGTATAAGTTGTTTATCAAGATCAGATGGGCACCTTGCAAGTTCTTCTCGCAATATCGTCAATGTAGAGAAGAAGGACGATGACTATCCCAGTTAAGATCGTGCCAGCACATCTTTCTTCCTCTAAACAAACTTCTTTCTTGTCAATGTAAATACCAAATAAGGTAGGGGAGCGGAGGAAAATTTGTTTAACTAAAGCACTTCAATGCTATTATTATATATTTATATATATATAATTTCACTATTATATATATAATATTTTATTTATTGGTTAATTTTAAAAAATATTTAATTTAAAATAAATAAATATTATTTGTTAATTAAGTTGAGAAAAAATATTAGTTTATAATTTTTAAAAATTAATTTAATTTAAAATTAAAATCAATGATTTAATATTGTTAATTAATGTTGAGGAAATATTATATTATAATTGAGATTAATATTTCTTAATATTATTAAGTTTAATTAAATTTAAATCATGAGAATGAAAAAATGGTATTGAGAAACATATAAAATATTATTGTTTAAACTTTGTAAATTTATAAGATTCATTTCAATTTCTTACTTTCAATTTATTAAAAAAACAATTATATTTAAATTTTGAAAAAAATATTTTTATTTATCTATATCAAGTATGGGGATTTACATGTAAGAGTTTACTATTTCTTATTAGTCCCTGCCCTCCGGGCCTGGCAGGGACTATAGTAATCGATTCGCTGCGATTACATTAGTTTGACACGGGACCGAAGGTTAAACAGAAATTAAACCAAAGTTTTCCTGATAACATATGGATATGGCCCACTTTGCCGCTGCATTTAACCAATGGCTGAAGCGATGGTCTTATTTGGCCTCATTACGAGGTATGAGGTCTCAAAACTTAGACAAAAGTTAGCAAAATGGTTTGGTTAATTAGGAGAGGTTCCCGTGAATTAATGCCAGTGAAGTAATGCTATCTTTCGCATAGCATTAGTTCGGTCACATTTAATGTTAGCCAAACATTACGGGAAATTAAGGGGGCCAAACCTTTGCATGTAAGCCTGCCTGTACGCCTGCCAGCACATCTAACAGGTGCTGGCTCCTATGGGCGTCCTCCATTCCTTCTTATATCACCACACCGCATCATTTCTTGTTGGTTTTCTCTCGGCGGTTTTCTCTCGGCGGTGGCTTCCTGCCCGCTCCACCCTGCAACACTGCAAGACCTGCCCCTCAACCCTGCAAAACTGCAAGAAGTGACAGCCGACCTGCCTTTGATCTGTTGCTCTTTGTAACTCTTTTCTGCTGCTCAAGTTCCTTGTTCAAGTCGCGCAATTGGGTAAGTTCAGTCTACAAATCTTTCATTTTCTGTGACTGCTGTTCTGTGACTGCTGTTCTACATTTGCAGTTCTTCCTGCTCGAGTAGAGCAGCGACCTCTCTAATGTCGAATGTCCTTCGGTGTTGCAGCCTGTAAAGTCACCACGCCGCCCATCATAGTTTCAGAAATTGCCCATCACGTAAATAGTTTCAAAAATTTCTAAATTTCTAATTGAAGTAATTTACTGTGGCCGTGTTAACTATTTCTAAAAAAAGGCTACAATAATTTTATTTTCTTCTTTTCAAAATAAACTGTAAAACAACTAACAATATCACAAAATTGTTGTGCAGGTTACTAGAGGTTGACCTTGCAAGCGACGCACGAACGCGTTGTTTCTCATCCAAACAAATAACACCCCTGCGATTATAATCTCTGTTAATCGAAAGGCATAAAGAAGCTTACATGCAAAGCCTGTATTCCAGTCCATCTGGTAGTCTGTTACAACATTTTGGGACTGTTCCTTTGTAAACATGGGCAGCCTTGTCCCAACAATTTCCACCATAGAATCAGGATATTTCCCATAGGTAATAGGATGGAGAAACCTGGCAAATATGAAAGCAAATAACGAATTTTTATTACAAGAATGACGTGAATGGAGACAAATTTATCAAACAGAAACAAAAATACAGAAAAACAAAGACCCTAAAATATGAAACCTAGGGTAGCCATCTGTTATTTTGTAGCTTGTAATTTGTATGCAATTTTGATAAGAAATACCGAATGCTATGTGACATGAATTTCCCGGACTCCATCGCTCTCTTCTGCAAGAATTCAAACCGCCTCTCAGTCTTCTAAAACAAAATGGACAATTCAATAATGTTAATTCTCTGAATACTTCTCTAATGTATGGTAAAGTACAGACTCAACAAATTCTGTATGCAGTGCTTTCAGTTAACAGCTACTGCGCATTAATACTTCAAAAGAGATAAAGAGAACCTTACCTTCTGGATTCTCTGAAATGGGCTTGCTCTCTCTATTAGAAGACAAAATTTGTGTTTTTAAAATGCAATGGCAGGCGTAGGCGTGCATGCCTCGCAGATGGCAGGCGTGGAGGGATAACATCTGTCCGCGCTTAAATAAGAAACTCTATCCTATGTAGCCAAGTTGTAGAGAGCCATGCGCTCATCCAGCAAATAAGAAACTCTAACCTGCGCAGTTGAATTGAAATTTATCTTTTTGTTTTTGGGAAGCCATGTGCTCCTCAACCCAATGAGAAACCTTAACCTTAACGTGTGCAATTCTGACCTGATACTTTTCTCTATAAATCTTTACAGCAGTAGCATGTGAAATCAGCAAATTGTGTGCAACAATGTAGGGTTCTGTAGCCGAATTTCCCGCTGTACAGTTCCCAAATGGAGCAGAGCACCTTCCAGGAGCAAAAATGCCATTGTCATAACCAAGAGCAGCAACAACCTGTGGCTCATTGAATGTAAGGGGTGATTTTCTGCTACGTTTGAAGAAAATTGGAAAATTAAACCACAAGTTACCGCAATCGTAGCTCAAACCGCCAAGTATAAACGGAAAATGTAAAGGATATTGCAAATTTCCAGATCCGTCAGCTCAGGACACTACTTACAGGTGCAGATGCGCTCGAATATATCCAAATGTTACGGTGTCAACTCAAATTCTCCGATATTTACAGAATTTACTGCATTTAGATCATCAAAACCTCTGAGATCGGAAGATAAACTCCACGCCCCAAGCTTTAAAATTCGAAATAACCGGTTTCAAAACTGACAACAGAACCCTGCATCATAACCTCCGTCGCAGATATAAACTGAGAACAGAACCCTGCATCATAACCTCGCTCGCAGATATACCGGAGCATGTTGGTAATACAGAAACTGCGATCTGGCACGTGGCTTGCATGTGTGGCTTGCATGAAGTCGTATGCTTGATTATGAAACATATGCATTCTCCTCGCCGTCAGATTTGTTAGAGGCCACCATTGCCACATTTGTTGGAGACCGCTTCTCTGTTAACCATCGTGGATGAATAAATAGAATATTTTACCAGGAATAAATGGTAAGGTTTCAAAAGAATAAGGACGACATATGTGATTCTTTGCCATACGGGTGTCTTTTGAGTTTGGTTTGGCCTCGGCGCGTTACAGCTTCACGTGTCTCTTCGATGTAATATCATTTTCCCAGTAGTCTGACCCCACAACGGCTTTCCATGACAGCGCTGGACTCATGGCCGCTCGAACGTCATGATTTTTACACAACTTTGACCATTCGCTGCAGTCTCGAAGCCTACCGCAACTCATTATACGACTACAGTGAGTTTTAATGTATACATACACTGATTCGAGCCAACATGAATTTATGCCGATCTGTTTTTCACGGTTGACTTCGATACAAATTCGGTCGAACATCACTTCCCACGAGCTTATTCGAAAATTTATGTGGGGAAAGGTGGGATAATGGTTTAGAGTGTAGGTATTATATATGGTATGAAAATTTGGCGATGCTCGGGTTTAGTTAGAATTTTGGGGTTGGTTTTTCAAATACCATTCCATTCCATTTAGTTCTTTTATTCCGTCATCATTTGACCAGGTTTCAGAACGATGGGCATAAAGATACTTTCGGCAAAGTAGCAAGTTCAATTGATAAGCAGGTAGGTGGTCACTGTGTGCTTGAGGTGAATTGCTTTGCCCAGGTTTCAGAAAAGTTCAATTGATAAGCCAGCCCAGAGTTTCGATTATCCCAGAACAAATATCGGATCTTTTGTACCCTTTTGTGTCTTTATCTTATCCTATCCTCTTTGTCACGAGCAATCTTAACGAACAACAACGTTGCAATGGCCACGGTTAAAAATATAATTTTCTTTCATTCACTTATGAAATTTTTATTTATATTTTCTCGAAAAAATATAAATACAATTTTCAAATACATTCTAAACAAATATTCACTATTAAATCAAATGCATTTAACATGTTTCTGGCCCACCTCCAATTTAATATATCGCTTCATCTCAATGAACTCCTGATATGGATCTCTTTCAAGATTAACGTAATCGTACAAACAGACTAAATAAAAATACACATACCGTAATAGAGCTTTATGAACTGTAGATTCAAGGGTTATCATACCGACCTTCTATGCACTATGATATACACATACACAAGACAATTAAAGTTGTATTATTCTAATTATAAATAATGATAATAATGATAAGAAAGTCTGTATGCAGATCAACAATGCTAAGTCGGTGCACAATGGAAACAACAATCCCACTCAATGAGATCAATGATAAGTGCCGTTGCAGTATTGTCGTTGTACAACGGTAAGGTATGCTTCACCTCCCATTCGCTCTGTAAGTGTCCTGCGTAGGGAGTATTAGATCTATCAGAGATGCCCAGCGTCGGTGTGCAATTGTACAGTGTTTTCTTCAAGCTTTTACTCAAGCACAGGCTCCAGAACCAAGCGCAAGTGGCCGATCATGATGCTGGGCATGCGGTTACGTCGAGGTCTGGATCAGGCAACGTCCCTGCCTAGTGCATTTACAAGCGACATGGCGCTTGAGGTGAACTACTTTCAGTCAACTGCATACTTAATTTGCGTCTTCAACTGCATACGTAATTTGCGTCATAGTTTTATCTTCAATCAGTGGCAGGGACTTGCTGCTTCGCAGCCTCCCTTGTTTATGTATAAATAGCTACATACAATTATATTGACTAACAAAGTAAACAATTTTTTCAAAAATTAAGGTAAAAATTCAAAGCATGCATTACACAAAGGCATGCACGAAAGAATGGAAAAGCATTATCAATCATTGTGAAACCAAAATATTCGAGGTCTTAAGGAGAAAATTCTTATTAGTCTTGCCTTTGGCCAAATCAGCTAGGTTGTTAAACGTAATTGACTTGGACAAAAAAAGGTTCTATTTATATTTATATTTAGTGTTTTATGGATCCTTGGTTTGAGCTATAATCACTTGCATTTAATAAATATATTTTTATTTATCATTTTATTTTATTTTATATTTTATTAATTTGTACAAATTTGGATTAAGTTTATAAATTAAATATGTTAGAATTAATATAGTTTTTTAAGTTGTTTATTTAAGTGGTTTTTTAAAAATCAGTTCTCATTACATCATCTTAACCCACCATTTTTTTGTTGAAATGTCTCCTATATATATATATACTTTTGTCATGTTTTAGGATTAAAATAATATGGAAAAAAAAAATGTCATAAATCATTATTTTTATTAGATTATTTTGAGAGTATTTAATTATTGTAATTAACTATTAATTAGAAAAATGGTTAAAAACAAAAGGGTTAATTAGATATTATTTCAGAAAAATCACAAGTCTAATGTATATTGATTAAATTAATATTCAAGAATTTATGCGTATGAGCTTTTATTGATTGATAATGTCACTAGCCATTTTTGAACTACTAAACCAACATATAAGTAGTTATAAAATGTTAACTCAAGAAATTTTAATGTGATATGGTTGGATATTATGGTTAATAGATGTAATATAGATTCACAATAGGATAGATCCTTTTATTTATTAGTGAAATATATAACATTGGGTTGTTCATGAAATATAAGAGAAATTTAAAAGCTTAAATAGTTGAATGGTAAGATGGTATTTAAGATAAAACATCAACATCAAGTCTATAAGAACCAAGTGATGAGAAACTTTTCAAGTTTATTCATATGGAGTAGATTGCATGTTTTGCTAAATATTGATTACTAAAATTGGAAATTTGAATTTGTTATTGAAGGGTAGTTGGTAACGTGATGAAAACATGACACTAATAGTACTTATGAGATAACATAGATCCTAGAGTGATGTTAAATAATGTTAATTCATAGTTAGCATTCATTGTTCAAATATGTAAATGAAATTAATTCATGATAAGAATTCTTATAGTGTATTATTGTTCTATATTTGATAAAGTATTTGATGATTCTCATATTAATGATATTTCATGATATGATGGTATGTGTGATGAGCCCCAGAAATGGGTAACTATATGGGCTCATTCTGCCTATTATTTCAATTTAATCCACCATTCTCAGTAGTTTTGTGCATGCTTTTGAATATATTTATGTCAATAGAGTGAATTGGGTTAGTCACTTTGCCATGTAGTCTAATGAATGTTTATTGCAGATTTTTTGGACAATTTTGGACAAGGACAAGGAATTTATGAGCAAATAGCAGCCAAACTCGAGGAAAACAGAGAAGAGGACTTGTAGGATGGGTGTCTCTTTCATTAATGATCCCTTTCCTCAAATCCTCCATCAGCAGCTCGGAGTACAAAGGCCCACATTGATGATTCCAAGGGGCAGTCGAGCAAGTCAAGTGGGACTGCTGTTATCTTCAGTTCTAGGAAGCCGAGTTCCTTAATTTTAGGAGGATTGTTGGGAGTCCCCATTTGTCTAAATAAGAAGGCTTCGAGTCTCAGTAGGTTAGCTAGTTCTTAGTATATTTTTGCACTTTTGTGCAACATTGTACTCAGCTCATTTTCGAGCTCTTTTTGATAACAATTTTTATGTGATGTAACTGCTATTTTTGATAATGAAGATGAACCAAGTTTTGAGCCAGCACTGATATTTTTCAGAGGGTTGAAGCTCTTGGGTTATGGCCCAACCCAAGCTGCCCAACACCTTCTTTTTGTACTTATATGTTTTTGTTTCCATTCATGAGTTAATTTCTGTTGCATTACCTCATTTTACTTCATTAGATTGGGTTGCTTTTGATGGTTAGAATAGTTGTTTTTGGTTCAAGTTCCTTAAGTAAGTTGCTGCAGTGACATAAAAAAGATCCAAAAAGACCATTAGTAGGTCTTGATCTCCTTTCTCCTTTGTCGCGACTATGATTTGAGGTCAAGGCACTACTGCTGCCACCAAAAACACAATTTTTGCTCTTTCATGCAACTGCTAGTGTGATACTTTGATTTGGAGAAGTTGACATTGGTTCAGATTCAATTGCTTAGATCATTTCGTGTCCTTTTACCATAGTTCTCTCGCATGCTTTTCTGTTCATAAGGTACTGTTTAGCATTTTTCTGTTAGTAGGTCAAAAATTAGGTCAAGCTAGATAAAACTCTGTTTTTTAGTTCTTTCTTTGGTCAATTTTGATAAGTAAATGTGCAGATCTCTTACAGGACATCTCAGCTCATCATCCCTCCATAAAACAGCCAACACCAGTTCACTTCTCATAGAATATTGAGCTCGCTCACAACCTTTTTCCAATCTATCCTAATTTCTGCGTTTTTTCATAAAGTTGTTCTCTTGCCATTTGAACAAATCCAACCATCTCCTTTGTCCCTGATCTTCCTTGACAAGTTATAGACCCCTCAACACCTTCATCCAGCCTTCATTTCCCTTTCCCATCATTTTTCCACCTTCAAACCTCCAAAAACCACTTTCGGCCTCCTCTTGTAGATCCTCCTGTAGAACCTCTTGTAGATCCCCTGTAGCCTCCTGTAGAATTTCCTGTGAGTGATTTTTCGAAGTCTAATCGCAATGGAAGTCTTTAGAAGGGTACTAGGGGCTTCTTAGGACCTCTCCACACCTTCCTTACCTTCTGCAAAAGCCAATTCCATCTTCCTTTGCCACCAAACCTCTATACAGTCACAACTAGTCAAATCACAAGCCTAATAATTCCACATAAAAATACTCAAAAGTACAAAAATATGATTTCTTCTTATTTCTCTTCAGAATTAGCTTGAATAAATGCAATTTACCTTTCAGTAGTCAATGGCACCCATCTCAGTAGTTTCCATATTTTTTCTTGCAAAACTAGGGTTAGTGGGTAAACTAGGGTTTGCTAGGGTTTGTGTTTCATTTTAGTTTTCTTTCTTTTTCTGCAAGTAGAATAGCCCCTGTAGAGTTAGCTTTCTTCCATCACAGTAAATTTTAGTTTTCTTTCTCTTTCTGCAAGTAGAATAGCCCCTGTAGAGTTAGCTTTCTTCCATCACAGTAAAAGTTTCTTCTGAGAACTCATAGAAGTTGGCTTAAGCTCCTAGCGAACTTGCGCCAGCTAATCAAGTGACAGCCTGCAGTAAGAGCTAGTACTTGTGCATACAGCACCGTCGCTTCCAAGTTTGTTACGAACTACCTGGTTAACAAAAGTAAAGAAGGAAGCCCCAGGAGTTGTAGCATTATTGCTGTAATACTGGAGCTCACCACTCTTTTTGGTGCCGTTGCCAGAGAAGCGTCAAAGTATTTTGTGATTACTGCTTTCTTCTATTTTCTACTGCAACATTCTTCTAAGTAGTTTATTTAAGCAAAAGTAGAGTAGTTGTTTCATTTCCATTCTGAAATTTTAATTCTGCAAAAGTAGATTGATTCTTTCATTTCAATTCTGCAATTTCATTTCAGTAAGCGTAGATTAGGCATTTCCTGCTTTCATTTCAATTCTGCAATTTCATTTCAGCAAACGTAAATTAGGCATTTCTTGCTTTCATTTCAATTCTACAATTCCCATTCCAGCAAAGTATATTAGTCATTTCCTTGCTTTCATTTCAATTCTACGATTTCATTTCAGCAAGTTCATTCAGTTAGTTGTAATTTGTTGTTCAATCCATTTCAGTTTTGTAGGTACAGGCAAAAAAAAAAAACACTCAAAAAGAGATTTCCTTTCATGCCTCGTAGGAGCAGAGACAATTCAGGAAAATTCTTACCCAACACCCTCACCACATCACTAAGTCACCCTTCTCTCTTCTTTGGTGGCAGTGATCCAGAAGAACCTATAGGTGAACCTCCAAAGACATACGAAGATCCTATAACAGAAGAAGAGTAAGAAACCATTCCTCCCGAGACCATGGCTGAAAACAGAAACGTTAGAGGAAATGGGGAAAGAATAGAAGGTGCCTTTCCTATCCGAGAGACCAATATGGACACAAAAAATAAAAATATAAGTCCTTCAACCTTACCTCACTTCCATGGGCTGACTACTGAAGATCTTGATACCTTCTTGTTTGAATTTGCTGTTCTCTTTCGAACCTATGACTATGCAGAGACGAGCAAAAGTTGAAACTGTTTCCTTCTACCCTCAAGGATGCAACATTGCGCTGGTTCATGGGGTTACCTGGAAACAATATCACAACTTGGGCTCAGATGCAACAAGCCTTTAATAACAAATACCGGGACTACTATAGGTCAAAGGATACTAAGGAAGAAATCTTCCGAATGACCATGGGAAGTGATGAATCTTTAGAAGACTATGAAGAGAGGTTTCAACTTAGTTATAAAAGGGCCAGGTGCACACTTGATCCTGAATCTCTGAAGTTGGTTATGCTAAGAGGAGTCCCTGAAGACCTTCTAGATACCCTTCATTTGCTGGCTGGGGGAGACACCTACCAACTACCTTATGATGACATAAACAATGTGTTTAGAAACCATTCTAGGTCAACTAGAAAGTGAGGTAGGGGAAGTCAATATTTAGCCAGTACATCCTCATCTAGTTCATCCCTTAGAAACGAACTTGAAAATCGGCTGGAAGATTTCAAGAGTGAGATGAGGCAGACTCTTGCCATGCAAATGGATACCTTGCATATCAAGAGGAAACAAGAGGAAGCTGAGAGGGCTTTGGCCATCTTTTGTCCCAGGTGCACTAGAAAGCATCCTAGGAATGAATGTCCACTGCACTCTATAGAAGTGTGTTTAGTTTGTGAAGAAGACCATCCTACGAATCAGTGCCCTTCCTTGCTCGTAATTAAAGCTGCATATCAAGGGGCCGAAGGAGCCACTGAACCACTCTATTTCATGAACCAAAGGAGGCCACATGGACCCAGACCTTACCAGCAGGGAATGTAAGGGACATCCCAGACTTATTACAACCCCAATCAAGCCACTTCCATGCCTTCTTGGGGTCCCCCTGCTTATCTTTCCTGGTCCACACCCTCTCCTTGGTCGTATCCTCCTCAGTACCAGGCTTCGCCAGTTGCTCATTCATTTCACTCTTATGCTCAGCCACAACCCCAATGGAATGCACCTCATCATGGGTGGAGGCCTTAGTACAACTCTCCTCCCGCTCTTTTGCCTCCACCACCTGCTCAACCTCAACCATTGCCTCCTGCTCCACCAAGAAAACCCCAAATACCTGCCCAACCAAACCCGAACCCCAATAACAGACAGGCCCAACAGGTATATAGTAGAGAAACATCATGTCTGACATATGCTGTGGAGATTCAAGAGATTAACCTATGGCCCAGATGCAAACCTCCTCCTAAGGAGGATGAGGAAGAAAAACAGGAAAGTGAACCAAAAGTCATTCCACCCTTTCCTGAGAGACTAACCGGAACCACACAACTGACCCCAGAGGACACTGAACTTCTGGGAGAATTGAAACAGTTATGTGTAAAAATACCACTTCTCCAAGCCATAAAGGATGTGCCTATATACAAAAAGATGATCAAGGAGAAGTGCTTCAGCACCCAGGCAGGCACAAGAGAGATGCTCCAACTATCAATGTCATAGGACAACTGTCCGAACTGATGTTGGGGAAGGGAATCTGTCCGAAATATCTAGACCCTGAGAGTCCTGTAGTCGATGTCCACATCAATGGCACCGTAATCCCCCATACCCTGATTGATCTAGGGGCTGCCATTAATGTGATGACCAGGGACATTATGCTCAAGCTTAACCTTCAGGGTTCCCTGAAAAAGACCACAATAGTCCTGCAGTTAGCAGATCGCTCCATCGTGACCCCTGAGGGGATTGTGGAAGATGTAATGGTCTCTATTGACTCCTGGGAGTACCCTGTTGATTTCCTGGTTCTCTAGCCAAAGGCAAAGCTCACTGGGTATCCTCTCGTCCTGGGACCTCAGTTGGCTACTGCAAATGCCTACATCAGTTATCGAGCTGGGAACATGACAATCAAGAATGGGCATATGTCCAAGCAGCTAGTTCTATATCCTCCTGCCCAACCTCTGTTAGAACATGATTTACCTCTCTGGTTGGAGGAGGAAGATGAGGATGAAATCTATTCCGCACCATTGTGTACAGTAGAGGCTACCATGGGGAGCCCACAAACTGAGGATGACCTTATTGAAAACTTGATTCAGAATCCACCCCCCAGTGTGTTTCCATTAGAAGATTTGGTGGAAGAAACCCAAGCCAATCATGTAGTTGATCTTTGTGTGGCTGATCCGACCTCTCTCCGAGTTAAGAATGTGGAATTCGGCCCAGAAAGAACCTTGAAGATAAACTCATCCCTATCCACCTCTTAGGAGAAAGAACTGTGTAACTTATTGGAAAACCACTTGGATGCTTTTGCTTGGAGCTATAAAGAGATGAAGGGAGTCCACCCTTTA
>APFE030730245.1:0-80285 GCA_000404065.3 Pinus taeda
TTTTCCGCAGGGCACTCGAGCATTTGGAGGTTGTTGAAAGATTGCGAAGACGAGATTTGGTAGGCTATTACCTCACCTTCAAGCCGCCTTCTTGAAGGTAAGAGAGTCATGCTAGAGCATGTATCAAGTCACATGGCAGGTATTGAAGGAAGGGCTACAAATGCAGCTGACAGGGGAGGTTTTGAAATGGTGGAGGAGGCCGCTCTTGATGGCCATTTTTGGACAAGTGTGAGGCAAGTTTTGGATTTCACCAAGCCATTTATCACATGATTCGGTTTGCAGATACAGACAAACCAGTGATTGGCGAGGTGTATGAGCAGATGGACACCATGTTGGGGCAAATAAAAGATGTTGTTCATAACAGAGATGCCAACTTGTACAAACTGATCCACGATTGTGTGTGTGAACGGTGGAATAGACTTAATCTTCCACTACATTGCTTGGCGTATATCCTTACGCCAAAATACTACTCTACGTCTTGGTTGGGCCAACCTGCAGCAGGGGGTGGGGTTAGGACCAAACCCCATTTAAATCCAGAGGTAACTAGAGGATATCTGGAAGCATTAGAAAAATTGGTACCTGACAGGGAGGAATGTGCAGCTGTGCGCCTTGAAATAGGCAGATACTTCAGTGGCACTGGTTTGTATGGTAACTTCCATGCAATGGACGATAGAGATAGATTTGATACTCTCACATGGTGGGAAACATATGGCGGGCAGGGACTTTTGCCAAAATTGGCAAAAAAAGTTCTTTCACAGGTTGTAAATACTTCTTCTGCAGAGAGGTGTTGGAGCACCTACAGCTACATACACAATGTGAAAAGGAACAGACTCAATGAAAACCGAGCAGAAAGCTTGGTTTATGTGCACTACAACTTAAGGTTGTTGAGTCATTACTGTGATTGGGCTAATGAGGATGCCACATATAGAATTTGGGACAATCACCCAGAGGATGACAATTTGGAGGATGGCATTGTACATATTGAAGAACTGGAAGAGGAACTTGTAAGGGATGAAGATGATGCTTCCATGCCACCATGCCACCTCCACCTCCACCATCCAGTAGCAGTTCTCGGGGCCCGATTCTTGTTCCATTGCTGTCTCCACCTCCATCGACACCCTCGCGTGGAGGCTCTAGTTCTGGTCGTCGGTTTGGGCGGGAGACTCCTAGAAGACCACCACGACCTGCTTATACTCCTGGAGACTCTCGTGGCAAGGGCCACGTGTAGATTTAAGTTTACTTGTCTTTTTAGTTTCTATTGGACTTTAGTTTTCATAACTGTTGAGTTTTGAGTCCTTGACTCTTGACTCTTATATCATAATAATATTTTTTGTAAACAATATATCACTGTGACAATGAAAATTTGAAGTTTGAAGTTGGGCCTTGGCAATTATAACTCATTGGTAATGATTGTGAATTATGAATATGATGCTTCGTGAAAGACTAAAGTTGTTTCATTTCATTTCATTATTCATGTTTCATTTTATAAATTTACAACATTTCATATCATGTTAACAGTTAGAAGTTAGGACTTAGAAATATCTAAGATATTACTTCTTGTAATGGTTAAACATTAGCTTACAAGTACCTGTACAACTTTGGTGATCAATGATGATAAATGCTATTGAATTTCAATTTTAAAAACTTGAAGTTGAAACTTTAAGATTGAATGTGATGAATCATGATTCATGAGACTCAATATGTTGCAGTTGTAATATGTGTAAAATTACTATCTTCTGGACATGGTTGATGACGATTATAATTTCTAGATGATTGATGTGATATGGTTCAATGATCAATCTATGTTTTTTTATGTTTTTTATGTCTAATTCATCATTCTACATGTTTTTGTTGACATATATGTATCAAAAATTAAAAAATATAAAAAATATATATTTTTTTTAAAAATCGCTCCCGGATTCGCTCCCAAACCGGGAGCTTCTGAAAATGGTCGCTCCCGCTCCCGCTCCCAAGTAACATTGGATAGCATAAATGAAATAAGACATTCAATGTGTTCCTTGTAATATAGATATAAACAAAACCTCTAAACAAAAATAATTGCACAATGATCCAATACAAGAAAAAAAAAATTTCCACAAACCAATTAACTCTTCTAGAAAAATTCAACAATTCCAATTTAATAATCTTATCGGTCTTTCTTTATAACTTTTGAGACAATTACTAATATACTCCTTTCAAAACTTACAAACCTCTTTAACAAATTGTCTTGCCCTCGCCCTTTTTTTATTATGCTCCCACTTATCACTTCGTGTCTTAGTAACGCTCCGCTTATTATGATCTGCTCGCTGCTTACGCCTTCCACCACAGCGAAGTCACCTGTTAGTCCTCTAACGCTACGAATATAAGTTTGACTTGTGCATAAGTCTGCTGAGCTTTGGTGCGTTATAACGCTTTGTATGAGGTTGCATTATAGAATTCATCACTGAGAATTTTTTTATTTTTTATTTTTTTTCTTTTCACTC
Source organism: Pinus taeda (assembly GCA_000404065.3). Taxonomy (NCBI): domain Eukaryota; kingdom Viridiplantae; phylum Streptophyta; class Pinopsida; order Pinales; family Pinaceae; genus Pinus; species Pinus taeda. Next base: position 2,484 of record APFE030730245.1, read on the forward strand.
GCACTGCGGCTAATCTATTCTTTTTGGCTTTTGTAACTTTTTTATACCAATTTGTTGGAAAGATACCGGAGACAGGAGACAATACATAAATTTATACACCAATCATAAGAGATAACACATAAATTTACACATTAGTGGCTCTTCTATTGATCACACAAAACATGATTCTTAAAATGAACCAGATGAAGAGTTAGTATTTAGCTTTTTCCAACTAGCGACTTGCTTAAAATATCTTAATATGCACACACTTAAATCAGTTAACTTACACTCTAAATATGCACTACACTTTACTCCTCATCCATCACTCACAATCTAAATATACACTGCACTTAACTCTTCATCTATCTACTTCTACTTAACTCAAAGCTCAACACTTAACACTCATTTAACTAATTCTCTAATTAAAACTAACCACTCATTTAACTAATTCTCTAATTAAAACTAACTCCTCATAAAGAAGTAATGACAATTACTAAAATGCCATCATTCCACTCCGCTGTTAAATGTCTGCCAAAAAAACGAAAAAAAAAAAGGGTATATGCCATCTTTTTGTTCCCCTTGAACGTCATTAAAGAAATGAAATAGAAAAATTACATAGGTGCCATCGTTGGGCTCAACTCGAAAGGTCACCGAAAAAAAACTAAATATTGATTAAAATAAATAAAAAGTAAGAAGACCACTGGATAGGAAAGTCTTATTTTATCTCAAACTTTTGTCCTAAAACACCATATCATGTAGTAGTGATTTGGGTAAAATTGTGATATCGCCCACAAATGCATCAAATTTCTGCCGACCAATCTTCAAATCAATATCGATCGGAGCTGAATTCTTGATGTTGAGAAGAATTAGAAATCTAGAAATTGAACGAACTATAGAAGACACCTTGAGATAAACTTGATAGACAAGGTCATCTTAGTAGTGTGTATGGTTGTCGTCCCATTGGGCAATGATATCATGAGGCAATGCATAATCCAGTCTAATCACAACCGCCTCAAATACGTCTATACAGAAACCAGTGACGTTGTTTCGGTTACGGCTCATGTCAAATGCAATTGTGGCAAATTCAGTGAACCGATGTTTTATCGGAACTCCAATTTTCAATCTCTTACAACTGGTTGGCTGCTCCCAACCACAACGCACTGCTGTAGATCCACCGGACCAAATAACAGTTTTAAGATTGTCGATAGTATTATGGTGGCTGGACGGCGATGATGCACCAGAGGGAGTTGTTTGGAGAGCTGAGCTTCATTACTCCAATACCCAACTACACTGTAGCCATTACCGATAACATTCGCTATCTCATTAGTAGAACCCGCAATTTCTCCATCGTCTAGCCGAACAACCCCGCTCACACCGCTGAAGTGTGTCTTTCGGACCTCGGTCAATAACTGTTGTTCTATAAAGGTGGGCGAAGAACCATTGGGCTTCATGAAATTAAAACTTGTGTTTCCTCAATTTCCAATTGCCCCAGCTGTCATTTAGACAGAAACAATGTAATCCGAATATCATATTAATAAAAAATAAATAAGAAATGAAATGTGTGGTTGGTTCTCCTTTACGTCTCACTTTTCCTTTACTTCGAGAAGCCGTGATTTTCATGGCGAATATCGCCTTTGAATGCTCGTCTGTCGCGACCTTACAACGTGAAAGAAAGCTTATTGTGTCCAGAGGCGCATGTACTTGGCCTTTACTTCGAGAAGTCCTTGATTTTCATGGCGAATAACGGCTTTGAATGCTAGTCTGTCGCGACATTACAACAGGAGAGAAAGCTTATTGCGTATAGAGGCGGATGTAATCTTTTTAATGATCAATTTACAATTGTTTTTTATTATTAAAAATAACATTTGTTTTTATAGGATATATATGGGCTTAATTTTTAATTAAAAGTATTAGACACAATAATAATTCTGCTTTTGTTTTTGTGTTTTATAACTAAATGATGTCGTGAAACTATTCCATCCTTATCTCCACCATAATTAAAAATATTAAAATAATATAATTTTTATATTAATTAAAATTAACAATAATTAAAATAAAAAAACAATGTATAATTTGTATACTGTACAATGTATATGAAATATATATGTTAGAAAGAAAATTGTTTTTTTTTATTACTTCAATACACAAAATTTTATATTTATAAAATCAATATAAGATTTAAAGAAATTATTTAAATATATATATAATTAGTATTGAAATATTTATGTTAATTAATATATTTTGATATGAATTTTATTATATAAGAATTTTAATTATTTTAATATTGATTATAATAAAATATTTCAATTGTTAAAAAATAAGAATATTTGATATTGACTTAATGGTTTTTTTGTTTTTTTTAAAACCAAATAATTATAGGAAAGATGCTTTTTAATGGTTAATTGTGAAATTGTAAAAAAGGTTAAAGGTATGGAGCTTTAGATGGCTTTCTAGAGTTGGAAGGTTGGTCCTCATTAAATTAGTATTTTGAAGGGTATCCTGAATTCTATGTGAAATCTATGTTCGCGGTTTCTATCAGTGGGCTCAAAAGAAGAGTTGGTTCTTCCATGGGTGAGATGGGAAAAAAAATTTGTTCCCAAGGCATGGAAGGATGGGGCATTAAGAATTTTACATTATTTGCAAAAAATCTCTAGCCGTGACAGTTAGTTGTAGATTGTTATCTACAAACAACTTAAATGGACACTAGTTGTACACAGAAAGCATATTTTCCCTATCACGATTGAAGATTGGTTGTGTTCTCTAGACAAGAAAAAGTACAATGTATCGATCATTGAGAAAGTGATGATATCCTCTTGTTTTGGTGATATATGAAGGGCTAGCCTCGAAGGTAGGCAACGATGAAAATTGAAGGATTGGGGTGGATTTATGTGTTGGATGTGGGGAGCCTTTTCGTCTCCCTCGCGAGTTGGTTAGTTATCTAAATAACAAAGGAATGGTTATCCTTAACCGAGTGGAAGACAATGTGTGCACCATTATTTGGGCCCAAGGTTGGGTTGATAGTCCTTAGTTGAATATTTTGAGTGCCTTTGTTGCTCAGTGGCAAGACTATATTTCAACCTTGAATTCTTAGCATGTGTGGTTTCAAGCTAGGGAGTATTCATTATTATAGATACATTCCCCTTTCAGGGATTACACTTCTAAATTTGGATATCTTCATATTATCTCTTCTCAAAGGTTGGACGTTCAAGTGTGGTGGTGGAAGATAATTTGGAAGCTTAAATGCCTTGCAAAAGCTAAGGTATTACTGTGATGCCTCTGTGAAAATAAAATACCTAATTGGAACAATCTACAATACATGAAGAAGGACGATGTTGGTTGGTTTACTCTATGTAAAAATGTGAACAATTATGTGCTTCATTTGTTTCTGCCTCGTTAATTCACGTTGTGGGTATAGGTAGGTTGCAGCAATCAAATTGGATTTCCAACAATTTGGCATGGTGTTTCTCTCTTTGAAGCCTAAATACTTTGGTGCGAACAAGTAAATATTAAAAAACATAAGAATTTTCAACCTCTTATTTCTTGGGGTATTTGAATCACTAGAAATAAGTTATTTTCTAGAACCAAATCACTTCCCTAAACAGAGTGGCTACACATATTCTACCAATCCTCTTAGTCCTTTCTTCTTATGTTTTTTCCATGCTCTACATATTGTTTGGACTAAAGATATTAATCGATCAACTCCTTGGGCTTAATTTGATAGAGTTGCACTACAAAATGGTGATTGTGGAAGAGAGATTATCAGTTTCTTATATGAACATCATACTTACAAGCTTCAGATTGAGATTGGCATAAGCAAAGGGTCAAATAATTACGTAGAGTTATTCGCTTTAAAACATATTCTATTGTTTTCGTCAGAAAAAAAGATGTTCATACTTGTATATATTAAAAGTTCCATACTTATAGTAAATTAGTTCAATGAAGTTAAGAGATACCACAACCATACCTTATGGCCTTATGGCCTACCATTGAATAATAATATCAAACATGGTTTTAATTAGTGCCATGCTGTTACATTTATAAGGAGTGGAACACAACAACAAACTCAGTGTCTAAAGCATATTCTTGGTAGAAAAATGGAGTTTGGAAATTCATTAAACAGATAAGCGAAGACATTCGTACATTCTACCACATGTCCTTCCTAGAATGTGCCTAATAAGTAGATAATATGAGAATATATTAATGTCTTTTTTTTTATCATGATTGAGGAGGTATGATATATTTCGTATCGTTTTTTATAAATTGTCATATTCTTTATACTTTTTAGGTTATATATATTTGATCACGGAAAAGATAATTACCTATTCTTTAATTTTTTTCATAGACAGAAATATCAGAATGCACATAGTTGCATAAGAAGAATGTAATGTTTCATTTTACTAATCAAAGTTAGCATTATTTTATGAGGGAAAAAACATTTTAGCGTGGACAATACCAATTATATATATATATTATAAATAGTTTATAAAAAGTTAAATATTATGGTTAAAACATTTCTAGTAGTTTTATTATCCATATTTTGTCATTTTTAGTTATATTTGGGTCAAATTTGTTTAAAATTCAGCAAACGTTTATTGAATTACAATTTATATATAACTAGAACAATTAAGGTACAGAGATGTATCCATATCATTGCTACATCGTGTTTAAAATAATTTTATGTTTCATGCATATAAATTGATATATTAACTAAATTGAGTATACATGATATTGTTTAATTTTACTATAGTGTTAAATTTCAATAATAAAAATTATAATAATTGAAATTTATTTATATTTTTTTCATTTAAATATTATGTTCGTAAAAAACAATAACTAAAAGATGAATTTTTATCTACAAATCTTATCTACCCAAATAGAATTTACTATAACAAAATTTAAACATATATAAATTAATTAAATTCTAAATATAAAAGCTAAAAAAAAAACTTAATCCATTTTTATTTATTTTTAATATATTGAAGTTTAAAGGGAAAATGGTTTTATATGATTTATAAGTGTATACTTTAATTAAATTTAACATATTTGTTTCATTTCATCAATTAAGTTTTTATTAAATTATATATTTATTTAGGAGTAAGATTAAGCAATTAAAAATTGATTTAAAAAATTATATATATATTATATATATATATATATATATATATATATATATAAAGTAATAAACAATGTACTTTTTAATGGGGTGCCCTAAAATAATCCCTTGGAATGTGTTGTTTATTAGAAAAATAAAATATGTTTTAATTTTCAATTATAATTATTTTTCTTGTGATAATAAGTATTAAGTATTAAAGAGTTTGGTTTCTAATGGGGTGCATCATTTAAATATAATCACTTAGGCTGCGCTAAAGATCAGAAAATTGTATGTGTGTTCAGATATGTTGATAAAGGTTAACTCTATGTTAATATCTATAGTGTTAAATGGTTGTTATATAACTCATATATACAAACAACAATGTACAATCTACATTATTTAGTCACTCTAGTATTTAATGCTTTCATTACAGTTTTAGTGATCATTCAACCATGTGGAACGATTCTAGTATTTAATGTTTTCGTCACAGTTCTAGTCATCATTCAACCATGTGGAATGGAGGAGGGAATATTCAATGCAGAGTGGCTTAAATATGAAGGTATGTAATAATATGTTATATGGGTTCTTCGTTAATCTCTTGAGCCTTCAGTCTAGTAGTTTTTAGTTGCATTGTTCTCTATATTTGGTCTCTCTTCTTTAATTCATTGCACTCTCCTTTATCTACTAGTGGTTACTTGATTTATGTGGTATCAAATCTATGCAAGGAGATTAGTCATGCTGCACAAATATCATTTTAGATCATATTTCTCTAGTCTTAAAGGCAACTAATACTTTTAGTTCCTATGGTGCATATGGTGGCAACTCCTCCATTGATGTGTATTCTGGCAACTCCTCCATTGGAGTGCAAGCTCATGGCAAGAATCAACCAAAGCCTTTTGTGTTATGCTCTTGACCTTCAAGAAGATACCAGAATACCAAATATGTGAAGAAATATACCCAAAACATAGAAAAATAAGAAATAATAGCAAGTATTTTATTATTCAGAAAGGAAAGCAATGTTCACTTGCCTCTTCGAGGGGGCAACCTCCAATAGAGTTGGGCTTAATTACAAAATAAGACACGATGTGCCTCGAGGGGAGTCTCTATGCTTTATATAGGATTCATACATGCAATACCATGGGTCAATACCATGGTTCTTATTTATATCATCTATCTGATGCCATGGCCCATTTGCAACTTACTGTGGTTCCTTCTTTAATTGCGGGTCAACCACTTACAACTATTAATATGGGTTTTATTGACTCTTTTCTTAACTATAACTATGACTCGATCCTATTACATAAATAAGGGGGTTAGGGTTGGACCCTAACATGCCCGCCCCCATAAGAATAGCCTTGTCCTCAAACCTGAAGCTGCAGAAACTGTTGAAGGACAGTGGTTGGTTACCAGGTCACATCTTCCGGAGAGGTGTCTTTCCACTTGACGAGGGCTTCCTTGATCGTGTGGCTGTACAGGTTCCATTCTTGTGTGTCAAGAACCTCTTCAGGTTAGAGTCAGATTGACCCTTCTTCATCCAATTTAGGTAGGCTGGTTTGAATTCAGCAATGGTTCCCAATCACTTTCTTGAGGCATGAGACATGGAAGACTGGATGGATTTTTGTAGTGGGTGGCAAAGCTAGCTTGTAGGTGACTTCTCCAATGCACTGAAGTACTTGATATGGTCCGGAGAATTTTGGAGATAATTTCTGACAACCCTTATCATTGAGTGATGTTTGCTTATATGGTTGCAGCCTCAAAAATACTTGATCCCCTTCTTGAAATTGGTGTTTTGAACAATGTTGATTTGCGTGTTTCTTCATGCAGTTTTGAGCTTGATGGAGATTTTCTCTGAGGTGGGCTAGCATGGTTGTGTGCTTTTGTAGGAGTTGATCCATTGCTTGTACCTTTGAGCATCCCTTGATATAAGAAGTAGGTGAAGGAGGGAGTTGACCATAAACTGCTTCATATGGAGTCATCTTGGTGGTGGCATGATAGTTGGTGTTATACCACCATTCGATTAGAGGTAACCACTGTACCCATAGATGTTGTTTTTCTGAAGTGAAACACCTAAGGTAGGTCTCCAGACATTTGTTGACTACTTTAGTTTGACCATCAATTTGGGGATGATAGGAAGTACTGAGTTGTAGTTGGATACCTTGTAGCCTGAAGAGTTTCTGCCAAAAGTTACTGGTGAAGATTGGGTCACGATCATACACAATGGAAGTGAGCATGCCATGCAATTTGAAGATCTGGTGCATGAAAGATTGAGCTACCAAAGTCGGTGTAAAAGGATGGGGTAGGGCGCAAAAATGAGCATACTTAGAAAGTTTTTCCACAAACACCATGATGTCTGACTTGTTTCCTGACTTCGGAAGACCCGTAATGAAGTCTATAGAAACCTCCATCTAGATTGAGGTCGGGATGGGCAACGGTTGTAATGTGCCTGGGGATTTGACTATTTCTTCTTTGTTGCGCTGACATATGTCGCACTCAGCTACAAAAGTAAGAATTTCATTTTTCATTCTTGTCCAAAAGAATGAACGTCGAGTGCGAGCATAAGTCTTCTGAAATCCTGAATGGCTTGCAGTGGGAGATGAGTGTAACTCCGCCAAAATGTGACTTTTGAGAGTGGATGTTGGTGATATCACGACTTTGTCCTTGTAGAAAAGAATATCATCCTACGAAGAGTAGCCCACTGTGGAATTTTGATCTGCCTACAATTTATTAATGAGTTGGGAGAGCGAAAGATGTGAAAACCATTCCTTGTGAGCCTCTTCAATCCATTCTGGAATGGGAAGGGAGATTGCAAGCAGGGTGCTTTCCTCCTAAAATTGGCGTGATAATGCATCTGATATGACATTTTCGCACCCTTTCTTGTAAATTATCGTATAATCATATCCTAGTATTTTGGTGAGCCATTTATTTTGTTGTGGTGAGGATAGGCATTGCTCCAAAAAATATTTAAGGCTTCAATTGTCTATGTGGATTTGGAAACGCGCCCCAATAAGTATGGTCGTCAGGTATCTAATGCATGTAAGATGGCCATCATCTCCTTCTCATAGGTGGATTGTCCTAGATTTTTCCCACATAGTTGTTGGCTAGTGAAGGCTAAGGGTCGTCCTTCCTACATTAAGAGCGCCCCAATACCCGTACCTGAAGCATCACATTCAATAACAAAAGGTTTGGTGATGTTGGGTAGTGCTAATACGAGAGTGGAACACATGGCATGCTTGAGAGCTATAAATGTGCGTTGCGCTTCACCATTCTAGAGAAATTAATTTTTCTTGAGGAGGTGAGTGACGCGTCTAGCAATGCGACCATAATTGTGGATGAATTTGCAATAATAGCCCGTGAGACCCAAAAATCCTCTCGAGCTCTTCAAGGTCTTTGGTTGAGGCCAATCCCACATTGCCTGGATCTTTTTGGGGTCCACCCTGACACCTTCACGCCCCACAACGTGGCCCAAATTCTCAACTTCTTCCATGCCAAAAGAGCACTTGGACATTTTGACAAATAATTTATACTTCCAGAGTAGTTGCAAGAGAAAATCTACATGTTGAAGATGTGTGGCCCAGGTGTGGTTATAGATGAGGATGTCATCAAAGAAAACAATGACAAATTTTCTGAGATATGGTTTGAGCAGGTGGTTCATGAGGCTCTAAAAAGTGGAAGGAGAATTACAAAGACCAAATGGCATGACCAAGAACTCATAATGGCCTTCATGAGTTCCAAAAGCAGTCTTTGGAATGTTTACTTCTTAGTAAAGAATGTAGCCCCATTTAGTTCATCCAGTAAAGTTGAGGACCCTGAATTCTGGACACATATGCCATTCCCCATATTTCTTGAGCACAATGACCACAGGTGATAAATAAGGACTAATGCTAGGATGAATTATGCCTACTTCCAAGAGTTCCTTGATGATTTTTTCAATTTCATTCTTTTGGGTGAACAGATATTTGTATGGGCGCATATTTGGTGGTTGGGCCGCTAGGACCAAAGTAATGTTATGATCATGTTCCCCTCTCGAGGGTGGAAGTTCATGAGGCTTGTCAAAGACTGACAGATAGTTGTTTAAGATCTGTTGCATCTAAGGATGAATACGAAGAGAACTGGGTTCGAAGGCCTGGATGGCATTAAATTGCGCTATAACTCCATGGTGGCCCTTTTTAAACATTTTTTCCATCCTACGTGAGATGATGATAAAGGACTCACCCACCTAGAGTTCGCGAAGGGTATGCGTGTGGTTGTTCTACCTAAAGCTCATATATAACTCCTGAAAATCCATTGTGATTGGGTTGAGTGTGTGGAGCCATTCAACACCCAAGACAATGTCACACCCTCCCATGTGTATGGCAAACATTTGGGTCTTGAACTAATAATCCCCCATTTGAGGTTTGACATTTTCATAGCAGCCTTCACATTTCATTGTCCCCCCATTAGCAAGTTGGACCTGGAAGTTAGAGACTGCTCTCACAAAACAATGCACTATTTCCATGACTCTTTGATGGATAAATTTATGCGTACTACCACTATCAATCAAGACTACTACAAGGTGATGCTTAGTAAAACCTCTGATTTTAAGAGTTTGGGGAGAAGAAATACCTACCAAAGCATGAAGTGAGATAACTGGTTCTTTAGGTACATTGTCTAGCTAGTTGTCTGCATCTTCCTCCTCTAGCTCCTCAAGTGGTGGGGCTTCCTTTGATGAACTATGATCAATAGCATCAATTTGAAAGAATTTGGGCTCCTTGCATTTATGCCCGGGGGAGTATTTCTCATCACAGTAGTAACACAATCCTTGCTTTCTTCTTTTTTCCATTTCCACTGGGGACACCTTTTGAACCTTGAGTGTTTAGGTAGTGCTTTGAGCCTGGGTGGGGTAACCCTTGGCTATGAAATTTGGGCGATGGGATTGGGCCACTAATGCATGTTCTACTTCATGAGCAATATTGCAAGCATCCAGTCATGAGGTTGGGTGTTGCAGTCCAACGTGGGCTTGTATGGCTTCTTTGAGACCACTGAAAAAACATTATAGGTAGAACTGATTGTGTAGACCTCCTGTGCGGAAGGCTAAGGCTTCAAAGACTTGAATATATTCGTTCACTATTCCTGTCTATAGGAGCTTAGTTAGATGACCCAAAAAGTTAGATTCATGGTCAAAGCGATCCATAAGAGTTTTTACGAATGTATGGCAAGTCACGAGCCTTCCATTGCAACGTTGATGCCACTGCCACCATTTCCATTTTTCATTGTCCAAGTACATGCTACCCACACTAAGTTGAGTCGCATCATCTCTGATGTGATTCGGTGTGAAATATTGCTCCATTTATGCTAACGAGGTGGCCGAATGAGAGCTATCAAATATATACATGTCCAGGTTGGGTGGTTGCGTCTGGGACTGTTGGTGGTTTCTAAAGAGCTGAAGAGAATGGCTAGACTCACCCTCACTGTTTTCAATGAAAGCATATGCCTCTGAGTGTTCCTCCAACTTACCCTTTGTGAGTGTGTCGACTAAGGCCTTGAGCAATGATAGTACTGTGTCCAACTTTGTTTCTAGTGTGTCGATATTCTCATTGGCCATAGCTTGAGCTCTAGTTTGTACCATGCACCGATCTGGTGCACTTTAAAATTTGGGACGGATTGAAATTTTTGACGCTAACAAGTGAATGGTACCACCTTGCTTAGCTCGTCAACCTGATTCTTATGGGCTAAGTCTCCTATAAGCATCCCGAGAGGGTCTTAGACTTTTTTTTTTAACTCCGAAAGGATTTTTACTCCTTGCTTAAGAATACTACAATAGCCGAATCCCAGAAAAGACAATTCTGCCTAGTATCTTGTGAGAATCACGCCCAGGAATAGGGGCCCACACAAATAGTCTGATCTGTCGGCTCCCTCAACTGTAGAGTATGAGTAGGAATGTGGCAGTGATCGAACCCCTGCTGCTAGATCTGAATGATGGATCTGATTGTGGCAAGTGCAACCAAACCCACGGCTAAATCTGAATGGCAGATCTGATAAATCTGATTGGCGGATCTGATAGATCTGAATGGCAGAATTGATTGTTGCGGCTGTGACAGAACCACACTTGCTAGATCTGATCTGGAAAAGATGATGCGTGATCTAGAGAGAGACCCATGAACAATGGTCTTAAGGAGTGTCAGGTGCTACAAATCGCAATATACATAAGGGTGTGGCAGTGGTACTTGGCCCAATATTTCATGGCACTAACCAAGGAGCATCAACTGTACCCTTAGCCATACAACCCGACTACCCTATCGTACGTGCAAGTAATCTCACTGAGTGCTATTCTCGGTGTACTGTAGCAGCAAGACGGCCGACGGTTTATCTATGGTGAGGTTTCAAGAGAGCCTAGGGGGCTTCTGATATACCCAGAGGGTACTTGGAAGACAATTCGTGCACGGTTCTGTCTAATGTGCTACTACTTGAAGGGGTACCCATAGGGGTTACAAGGGATTCCATCAAGCGTGACCACCTCTTGTATTTCCTGCGTGGATGCCTCCCCAAATCCGTAGTTTTATGCGCTCAACGACAAATCCCATGTTTTAAAAACACCGGAACACGTCTCTAGCCACTTTTTTTTTGCTAAAAATGGAGATCCCATCGGCCTTGGAAAGTGATCTGATACCACTTGTTATGCTCTTGACTTGCAAGAAGAAACCAAAATACCAAATATGCGAAGAATATACCCAGAACATAGAACAATAAGAAATAACAGCAAGTATTTTATTATTCAGAAAGGAAAGCAATGGTCACTTGCCTCTTCGAGGCAACAACCTCCAATAGAGCTGGGCTCAATTACAAAATAAGACATGGTGCGCTTTGAGGGGAGTTTCTATTCTTTATATAGGATTCATACATGCAATACCATGGTTCTTATTTATACCTTTTATCTAATACCATGGCCCATTTGCATCTAACTGTGGTCCCTTCTTTAATTGCGGATCAACCACTTACAATTATTAATATGGGCTTTATTGACTCTTTACTTAACTATAACTATGACTCGATCCTACTACATAAATAAGGCGGTTAGGGTTGGACACTAACATTTTAGGAACAAATGCCATGCGAGTGCAAACTCATACCAAGAATCAACGAAGGTCTTTTGGGAGCAAATGCCTCCTCATATCGAAAAAGAGTTGAAACAATGGAGAATAAAATTTAGGGAGAGTGTAAGGTAATCTATGACCGGAATATTAATGTTGAATTGGGAACTAGATGGCAGATACAAAGACCATCTTAGCACAAGAAACAAAATATTGTGAAATTATGAATATATATTCACAAATGAAAATATTCATGAAAATATTGTTGATAAAATAAATGGAAACAAAAGAAAATGCAACCAACTGTTAGTTAAAAAAAACCTACAACTAAAAATACAACTCTACCTTCTTGGGCTTTCACATAACCAACTAAAAACCTACAACTAAAAATACAACTCTACCTTCTTGGTCTTTCACATAACCAACTAATTTTTACTATTTTGCTAATATTTTTACTTTCGACCTATGCAATAATGATACCTACAACATTTTTTTCGTAGTGACAAATGTATTTTGTAGTTTCTCCCTATGCAATAATGAGAACTACAACATTTTTTCATAGTGCCAAATGTATTTTTTAGTGCATAAACTCCTATGATATTGATATTAAATATATTTCAAACAATCTCGGTTAAACACGTATTCCAATGTCAAACAATATTGTTTATTTGTTTTGAAAATTTATAAAATATTGGCTTACCGAGAAAAACTACCAACGATCAAAAGTTGCGTCGCTTAAAAGGTGAAAAACAGGATAAAAGTTGCGTGGCTGAAAAGGTAAAAAACCTACTCTATTCCGATACAGTCCTTAGCGATAAAAGTGAAATAATTTTTATTTTTTTATTTTTTTTTTAATTTAATTGTAATCATGGAATATGTATATTTCAATTTCACAATCTTTGTTATAATACTGACTTTCCTACCTTTTTACAATGTCAAAATTATAGTGAGATGGTGAGGGTTCTTTCCAAGCTTTTTGAGCATAAAAATAAAATCTTAAATCAAAATAAATAATGTCTTTAGGTCATAAATCATTATTTAGTCTCAACCAACGATCATTAACTTTCTTAAATTTACAGCTCTTGAGGTGGAAAGATAACCCACTTTTAACATTTGATTAACCCACTTTTAACATTTGATCCTGATCGGAATGGTGATTTTTACGCGGATGGTCATTTGTGATTTTGTTTCTAGTTGATGTGATAGCGAAGCTTACGAATATTCGTTATTCATGAATTGAATCTGTGGAGCGACGTGGCAGTAGTCTGTGAAACAAGCTGGTTGGCGTGCCGTGGATACATTCTCTGCTTGTTATTCTGAGGTTATCGTGCAGTGAATCAAGTTTTCGGACATTACCAGGAAGGAGGCAATGGCCTCAGTGGTGCCACCGTGTAAGATGGGTTTCAGAAATTTATCTACAAAACAAGGGTTTGGAGACTTTTCTTCATCCTGCATTTGATACTCGGCAACATTTCCACAAAGGAGGCGATGACGGTAGATAAGTACGGTGGAATTCAAAAACTTATCTACGAAACAAGGTTGGTTAGCGACTTTTCTTCATCCTGCAGTTGATACTTCGAAATATTTCCAGGAAGAAGGCGATGGCGGTAGTAGTGCCGCCGGGTAGGATAGTCGTCAGAAAATTCAAAAGAGGAAGAGTTTGAAAGAATTACGGAATGTCGCTTTACGAGGAGGATCAGTTTGAAAAGAGTGTGGAATGTCGCCTTGCGAAGAGACGAGGCAATTGCAGACTGATAACGTGAACAATATTCCATCACTTCATTCCAACAAATAACATATTTACTATTAATTAAATCCTATTAAAACAACAATATTTCAACCACTCTTAATTGGAGTTGTCTATAATGCTACTTTTGGGAGATTCTGGTGACGGAATCCGGCTGAAGAAATGAGGTTAAATCTTGATTTTTAGCAGTTAAAATCGTTTTTTAACTGCATATTTGGATTCAGCGTCCTCGAAAACCCCTGGGAGCCATTGATTGTGCAGAAACTAGCTATCAAACTGGGGATTCCAATGAATTGCTGCCGGATTTTGACCGGAAAAATCCGCAGGAAAAACTTTCAAAAAGTCGCGTTATAGACTACTATCTCTTAATTTAGCATAACTAATTATTTATAATTTTTCATAAAACATAATTTCTAAATTAAATTTACAAAAAAGTTACAATATAACAAAAAAATTATTATTATTAGTTGTTAAATATTCATTAAATCAACATTAAATATTTACACACTAATATTACATCTCCCTTATCGCTATATTATTTTTTAATTAAACTGATATATAAATAATAAATGTTTACCGACATGTATTTCTAACCATCTTTCTAACGGAAAAACGTTATTATAAACTGATTTTTTATATATATCTCAGCGATAACAAACTCAGCTGCATATTAAAAAACACATGAATATCATTTAAAAAATACATTGAATGTATAATCATAGTAATTACCGGACGTTTTTACATTCATAAAATAAATATTAAGAACTCAAATTTCTTTACATTTAAATGAAAAGTAAGGAAAAATATATGCCCACTCATAAACAGTCAAAACTTCTTCACTAGGAAAACAATACAATAGTCCAGGCTCACAGAGGGTGATATCAGATCTTTGACTCCAAAAGATATGGCTTGTGCGGAATAATGCGATTCACGAATATTAACGAGGTTGCTTTGTGTGCCCGCCTCGGCCGTGTACTTTGTTACAGTAGTATACAAAAGTGTTTCCTCATCTCCGCGTGTTTGACCGATGAAGTGCGTGCAGTTTCGTTTTCATCTACATCGACAACATGGTCATGATCGAGGACAGCGTGCTGATGCCGAAAGGACTAGTTCCCGGAGCGGAAGGAGCTTCTCCTGGAAAGGGTGCTGGTGCTGATCCTGATGCTGAAAGGACTAGTTCCCGGAGTGGAAGGGCTATTTGTGAAATTTGCTGGAGAGAATTGACTGCTTCTCTGGCTCAGGCTAATTTCTGATACTCTTGCCTTGGGAGACGAGGCTGAACTCTCCTTCTGGGCAACATACACCATGAATGATTTCATTGCCCTCTTCAATGACTTCCCTGTTGATGGATCACCCAGCTCGTTATTGTTGTCATCCTTAACATTAGGATCTCTCATATAATTGCAGAGAAGACGGAAAAAGAATATGGTCACAGCTACCAATGACACCGATCCAGTAATCAAGTAGAGACCCCAGAAACTGCCCATGCTCAACCTATTGGAACCTACTTTTGCTCCCGAATCTGCGCAGCCCGTGTTATTTAACCATTTGGTTTCAATTTGTTGCATTTCTTTGTCCTCTGAAAGAGATAGAACAGCCCTGGAAATATCGGAGAGCAGCGGAGAACCCTTGGGGAATGCCTGTGCAAAAGTGATGATCGTGAGAGACTACCCATATATAGAAGTAATTTATGCATTTGAATTTAGACATATTATTGAAAATCTAAAGCAACTTACAAAGCCCAAACCTCCAGTCCTGTAGATAGGTCCAACCATTGTATATCCGCATTGTGAAGCTAGAAAAATGCGGATATAAGGAATCTCGTCGAAAATGGCAGCCACTGTACCGTTTAAAAGAGCCTCTCCAGCTTCCTCTGCTGAAGAAAATGTTCTAAGACTTTCGTTGGCTATGTGCAACTGCTCTCTTAGGTATTCACCTACAAAAGAGCCTTCCTGATACCCTACTGGCGCTCCACTGGAGTTGAGAGATTTCAAATCTTTAACAGCAGGATTCAACTTTTGTACAGTAAGAATGGACGTCAAGCTAGCCGTATAGCTGGATGTTATAATCAGAACTACGAATAGCCACATTACAAGCACTAATCGAGACGAACTGCTCACTAACGTCTCCTCTGCAGTACAGTTTATAGATAAGGATAGAGAAGTTCATATAAAGCCATGTAACTACTAGATGGTGACATTCTGTTTTTCTCATTTTTCAAACAAGAGAACAGAACGAAGCATTTCAAAGGGAAGGAGAATCGCTTACTGTGAGAGAAAACCATCGTCGAGAACGAAAACCTGGAACAGCAGACCAAATGGAAAAGAAGAAAAGTCAGCTTATTGGAGACTTTAAACACCACGAACATAAATAAAACAGTGCGCAGAACATGGATAAGTATTTAGAGTAAATTATTGTTGGAAGAATACCAGAGTAGAGTCACCACTTGGTCTCTTGGTTTTCCTCTGAACTCAGGATTTACCCTGTGCTCAAATAACCATATGACGGTTCCTGTGAATATGAAAAATGCCCCTGTTGTGAACCACATGCCTGGAGTAAAAGGCAGCATGAACGCCCAAGCGTTATTTGCTTCGTCTGCCTTGACAGGGACTACCATCACAAGACCTGATTGCGTGAATGGTTGTGTGAAATCGACATAATTACTTCGGTTAGCTAAAATTGTGATATCGCCGACAACTGCATCAAATTTCTGCCAGCCAATCTTGAAATCAATATCGACAGGTGTTGAATTCTTGCTAATCACAAGAATTATAAATCGAACATAATTCAACGGGATATAGAAGATACCTTGAGATAAACTTGATTGACAAGGTCATCATAGTAGTGTGTACGGTTGTTCTTCTCGTATGGAATGAGATCATAAGGCAGTGCATAATCCAGTCTATTCACAACCGCCTCAAATACGTCTATACAGAAGCCAGTGACGCTTCTTCGGTTACCGCTACTATCAAATGCAACTGTGACAAATTCACGGAATCCTGGTTTTATGGGAACTCCAATTTTCAATCTCTTGCCACTAGTAGGTTGTTCCCAACCACGAGGCACTTCTGTAGATCCACCGGGCCAAATGACAGTTTTAAGATGGTCATTAGTATTATTGTGCCTGGACCGCGATGATGCACGAGAGGGAAGTTGTTTGAAGAGCTGAGATTCATTATTCCAATACCCAACTACACTGTAGCCATTACCCATAACATTCGCGATCTCATAAGTAGAACCTGCAATTTCTCCGTCGTTTAGCTGAACAACTCCGCTCACACTGCTAAAGTCTGTCTTGAGGAGCTCTGTCAATAACTGTGGACCTTCCTGAAAGACCTTAGATTGTGTAAAACTTGGCGAAGAACTTATGGGCTTCATGAAATTAAAACCTGTGTTTCCTAAATTCCCAATTGCCCGAGCTATCATCCAGACGGCATCGTATGCAAATGAGCCGTAGACATTTAGTTCAGCCTTTTCTTCATCAGGGTATTCGAGTCTAAATTGGCGTTTCCACCTTCGACGGAAATCTCCAAACTTGTTAGAATTCTTGATATAAGTTTTGACTCCCAGGAGGCCTTGCATGTATTCCATGGAAGAAGCATTTAACAGAACATCCCAAAGGCTGGTAAATTCATCTGTCGTTATCCAGACATAACCACTATCCATCATTCCTATTTCATGGGCTTTCATCAATAATTTTGAGGAAAGATCGACAGACTGCATATTGGAAACGAAAACTCTTGATTCCTTTGTCATTAATATGTTTAGCTCCTTCTCTATGGCAACATGGTCCGCGGTTAGCGATATGACTGTTCTATATGCTAATTCGGATCCAACATCCCTGAGAGAATCACTCAATGAGTTGACTGCAAGGGAATCGAATTCATCGTCGGAATAAATAGCTGTAACTCTTCTCCAGTCAAAGGCCTGAGCCAGAGCTGCAATGGGCTTCATTTGCAAGGCATCACTATGTGCCATGCGAACAAAATATGGAAATTTGTTGTTGGAGAGCGACGGACTAGTAACGGAGAAGGAAACAATTGGGACTTTAGCTGCATCTCCCAGATGCAATATGAATTCTGCAACTTCTGACGCCTGTGGTCCAATTATTGCAACCACTTCCTTTTCGAGCAAATCAAGAGCTAATTTTACAAAAACATAGATAATAATTAATATCAAACCGCCGAGAAAGGAGATCAAAGAAGAAATTAAAGAAAATAATTAAGCGAATGACAATATAGATTCATGACCTTCTGTACTGATTATATCTTTTGAAACCACATACCTTCTCACGGCAGTGGGTCTCTCCCACGGACGGAGAATCATTCCTTCATTATAAAAGAATGAATATGAAAGAGGAAATCTGACAAGCAGGATGGTTTTCTATCTATGTATATAAAAAATAACCCAGGATTGAAAATAGCGAAGAGATTTAAATTACCCGCCGAAGCACCCTGAATAGCATCACCACGCGTGTCACGGAACAGAAGAACCAGGCGAGAGCCGTTAAGTAGATGGGTGTCGTTATTAATGTCGTCCCGTGCTATTTCAAGGGCGGTTTTGGCTACTTTTCCAACCCAAGAATTGTAGTTCAAGAGCACGCCTATATTCACCTCACTGTCGTTGTGGGCTGCATGACACAAGTTCCCAGTATTACAGAATAAAGTGCAGAAAATCATCAAAACTGCGTTCATTTGCCCTTCCATCTGGAGATTCAATATCACATCTGGTTACCCCTTTTAGGTTGAATGCATATATAGGCTCAAGACTCCGATGTAATCCGGTATATAGACTTTGTCAAAGCCGGAGATCAAATCAACCTCTGAATTCAGTAGTTGACGTGTTTGGTTCTCCTTTAGGCCTTGACTTTTCCTTTACTCGGAGAAGTCTCTGATTCAATAGGTATGCATAACCAATATCCGGTTTGAATGTTCGTCTGTCGCGACATTACAATTCTGAAAGAAAGTTACATTTTCACTGCAACCAGAAAAATTACATTTGGGATGTGAAATAGGAATGATTTGGGAAATTTCCACTTGCAAATCATCACTTATCACTCTCACCCATCAAATTTTAAAATTATTACTTAGATGTTTTAATGAAATTCAGTTGATATTATCTTGGAGTTCAGACATATAAATTGATACATTAATCTTAATGTTCAGCATATGTCAATATGATTATTCTACAATTCTATATACATGTCGAACCCTAGTCATGAACATTATATTAATTATACAAGTTATTAAGAAATACTTAACAACTATTTAATTTTTTTATTATTATTAATTGAATACTAGTAACGTTTAAGGAGATTGTGTTGATTGATAGAGGAACTTCATCTTATATGTGTCATTAGAATTCGATATATAAATTTTTAAATATATTGAATGCTTCGTTTATTAATCCTAAGAAATTAATTTTATATGTTCAGTGTAATTATAATTTTCATAAATATCACTATTTAAGAAATTTAATAGTCAAACTATAATTAAAGGTTACTAATTATTAAAAAAATAATTCAAGCAATTTGAATAATTTTAAAAAAAATTAAAATTCTAATTAAATTCATAATAAAAAGATTTAAAAATATATTTAGGATTTAAAAATATATTTATGAAATAACATTGTGGTTAATATTAGTAGAAATTTTCATCACACATATCTTCAAAGTTATTTAATTCAATTTATTGATTTTTTTAATCTTTTTTTTAAGTTGAAATTTTATTCATTCGTAAAAAAAGATGTACATCAGGATTAACAAAAAATAGGCGGTCTCAATCCGACCAAGTTGGTTGACCACCGTTTGCAACATATGAAAATTAAAAAATAAAAAGGAAACTAAGAACACCGTCCATAACCGAGAATGCCAAAAACACCAAAAGGCAAGTAACACAAAGATAATACCTATAGTCATGCTAGTCACCCAACGTGATGGAAGTTGGGTTGTCTGGGGTTTTCCCACAACGAGGTGGATGGCGAAAGGAGCATTGGGCATGCCCTTCAAGGTGAGCCATCTAAGACTCCATCTTCTCCACCTTCTCCAATTAAAAGTTTTTGTTCACGCTAGACCACCATCCCTCGATCTCAAACCTGGTACTAGAAGTACTGCATTCTGTCCAAGGTGGCTACCAATTCAACATACTCCTCTCGTCAGATCCGTTCAACTATTTCCAACCGCCCCATCAAGGATTGTATCAGCTCATGACAATTCTCTAGACAAGAATGTTGAATTACCCTCAGAACAGGTTTCGAACACCCTACAAATCTATGCCTTCCCATGCCACCACGCCATATGCCACTGCTCCACTGTGATTGCTCCGACCGCCCCACACACCGTGTCACCAAGTCGCCACCTCCATGACCACCTCGCATACTAGCCATCGTCTACTAGGACTGCCCCATTATCTAACAAGCCCAGCGAGCCCGTGACTCCTCCACTACCAGGTCCAAAGAGTATATATGTGCTTCTCGGTCTCCACGTCGAGTTGAGTCGGGCTTTGCTGGGAGGAAGGACTTCTCTCGCCACGGAGATGAACACATACTGGCTAGACCCGAAATGACAATGTCGATACTGGACTCAAGAATGCAAGAACCACTGGCAACCTTCCAAACACGCCCGACCCCTAACCACTAGGCTAGCCTCGCCCAAGGCTAAAGTCACCAACCACCTAGGCACGCCTTAGAGCTATCACTTTCAACCCCGAAGCAGCGACACACACCTACCAAATTTCTGCCATCCCACAAATCTTGCCACCCTAGGCTCTGACACATAAACTCACTGTAATTTTGAAAATTCAGACGAAGAAGGGTTGACTAATAGTCACCCCTACTCGAAGCACTCTAAGGAGCACCTCTCCAACTGTGTCAACAACATGAAACCATTGCATCCTTCAAGGACACAACTTCCTTCACCCTAGAAAACACATAAAACCATACACTGAGAAGTGAACCGGCCCAATTATCGACCCAACAACCTACGAAGGAGAATCACGCATAGTGATGCAGGAGCATTAGCTTGAAACTATCATTGTATTTTAGTAGACATAGGGGCTCTTATGTTTCAAGGAAGTTGGATTCCGATATATGTAGTTATTAATGTTTCGAGCAGTTAAAGTAGGAATTAATTAGATAAGTGTGATGATATTTGTAAATCGTCTCAAGTGTAGGAGAACATGACTCGTTTATGAGATAGTTAGAAATCAATTGTAACTCTTCGAGGAACTAGAGAGGACCCTTAGGGATAAGTAGGAGTTAAAAGTGGACTTAGAGAATATTGAGGAGTTAGTTCAACAGACTAAGGATCTGAACTAGAATTAGTTCAACATAACTGTTTTGTATAAAGGTAAGCCTAAAAGGTTAGAAAGAGTTGGTCAGTAGCTAGAGGGTAGCTAGTGAGTCAGTCAGCCAAATTGTAAGCCTACGGGCAAGAGGAGAAGAAAGGCCACTGATATAGAATATCAGGCCGATAAGGAATTCTCTATGTAAATACATGTTTATTAATACAAACAACTCAATTTTGAGTTATGTGTGTGTTGGAATAGGTTAACTGTAATCTATGTGTGAATTAGAGATTTTATATCATATATATATGCAGGTGGAGTTCAACAGACCTAGAGGCAAGATACATAGAAAGAAGAACGATATTAAGAATCCTAATGGATCATTTGGATCCATTCAAACAATCATAGTTAAGATTCTACAGTGGTTGTGTTAAAAACTCGTAGAGTTAAGCTCAGGAGGGAGTCGCGCAGTAGAACAACAGAAGGAACAAAACCCTAAAGAAACCAAAATCCATTGAAAACATTAAAGAATTGGCATAGAAGCCCAAGTGAAGAGAAGAGCGAAGAAGTGAAGTGTTGATGTATAGTAGCCGTTGGATGTAAAATATCAACAAACAATATTTGTTCATGATAGGTGGCTAGGATTAAGTCATAAGATAGAGCTAAGAAATGAATGGCGGAGATTCAATCTAAGTATTGGTGGAAAGAGAAGACAAGAATCAATCTGGACTGTAGGATTTAAATACCTCGTCATCCAATAGATATTGGGTCGTAAAGAGATCAGGCTTTAACGAGAGGGACGGACCCAAACTTCTACAGATTCAAGGTTTATAATTCCCATCAGTTCTGGAAAAGGCATTAAACCTCGCGTAAATGTTTCACTCGATATTGTTTTGTACTGTTAGATCAAGCTAATCTGGTTCAATGGTGACAACGCGTCGGGCTAGCTTGGTGATTGGGAAAAGACATCAACCATCGGATCGAGGACATGATCAAAGGTGGAGAAGGATCGTGATAAAGAATTGTGGAGAGTGGACCCGAAGAGGTTATAGGTGTGGCTTTAAGTTATTTGAAGTCTGGTTATAATTGCATATTGCGTGCGAGAGGCGATGGATGCACAAGATGGCTTTATGTAATATCGTGATAGCCATTGATGTGAGAAAGAGATCAACGACGGAAAGATAGTCGCATATTGCGAGTCAACAGTTTCGAAGGTATGTTTTAACGGTGGAGAAAGATTGGGATTATGATAAAGGGAGGCATCGGGTATTGTGTGAAGATCAAGGAAAATGAAAATAACCATAGTTATAGAGTGGGGTTGGTTATATATGTGCAAGAATAAGGATTGGGTTGAGTATAGAGTTTCGATAGAAGATTAAGGAAGGATTAGACTATATAAAGTGTAAAAAAATGTTAGGACATGAGGAGTAAATTAAGGGCCTTCATCGCAGCTTATGAATGTTAGGGACCAATTTGGAATCATTGTAATTCTTGGGACGAATGAGATTATGCATTGTATATGCATAATGTTGGTATACCAGGGTATTCACTTGCGTCATTTGTGGTATCGGAGCCAAGTTAAATCTCTTTTGAATTAAAGCATAATTTTTCATAATACAAGAGTGACTTCCAAAATAAAGAGGAGATCAGCTTATGTGTATCTGATAAGTAGAAGGAATGAGATAAGATGAGAGTAAGTGATACTCTTAAGAAGAGATTGTAGAAGCATAGAGAAAACACAGTGATGGTTGTTTTCATTGAGGAAAATGGAGGCTAACTCAAATATGAAGAATTGATGGAGACTACTTGTGAAGCCATGCAATGGTAGTGAACCTGAAGAATCCAATTGAAGATCGAACAAAGAGGATAAGGGTACTATTAGAAGGAAGCTAAGAAGCAAACTTTTTAAATATTGGGAATGATCTTTGGTTTGATTAACATTGATACATAGGTCATAGCAAAGGAAGGCAAGAAGATGGAAACAACATAGAGTAAAGAGTGCCCAATTAGTTTCAGAGGAAAGAACCTGAGAAATGCCAAAAGACTGAGCTCAGAGGAGAGAAGCTTAGTGAGGCATATGAAGCAAGAAGGATACTTGTTACTATAGAGGTATTGTTGTAGCTCACAAAGGAAATTCCATAAAGGACATGGGTAGAATTGCTAAGGGATGAAGAAAGATGGTAAGACTTTCTATGTGAAAGAAGAGGTGGTCACAACCTAGTAAATCATTAGTGATTGAAGTACAAGAGGACAGTTGTGTTCTTAAAGGTGCAGATGAGTTGAAACGTAGAATGAGTAGAGAGAAGTAATCGAAAGAGGTTCCAGAGAATAAAGAACCAAGTGTTTGCCAAAAGACCAAGTACAGAGGAAGGCTTGGTGAGGTAAGTGGCAGCAAGGATGACTTGCTGTTGCAGACGCTTTAATGCAAGTCATAGTAAGTGAGTGAAGCATTGATGAAGATAGGGAAAAATATGGCTATTGATAGTCATAACAAAGATAAGAGAGGTTTTGAAGAGGTCCACAACACAATAAAAGTGAAGAAAGAGAATTCCAAGGCAAATGGAAAGAAGATGAGTTAAGAGGAACATGACAAGGAGCTTGCAGAGTTAAAAGAAAAGCTCTATGCATTAAGAAGGATGCTGGAGGAAATCGAAGGACAAGGTTGGGCCTTGAGGAAAAATACAATGAATTGGTCTAAGTTATAGAGAAGACTATAGTAGAGGCAAGTGAAAATCATGATGGAAGAACTCAGAGAAGCTAAGTTGGAAATGGAAGAGTCCATTTGTAAACCAAAATAGCTTGAAATTCCAGGTGAAGATGAAGATTGGAGATTTGTGGAATATCTTATGAATCATATGAAGGGTTTAGAACAACAAGGAAATATGATGATTGAAGAATCAAGTGAGACCACAAGGTCTTGTGATTTTAAAACTAATAATTTGTATATGATTGTAGGTACTGCAGAAGAAGATAAATCTTTTGAAGATGTCTTCAGAACAGATGAGATCTAGGAGTAAAAGGTGATAAAGGAAACTTCTAAGAAAAGGAAGAATTTGACTGGATACAACAAGAAGAGTCTATGGAAGATGTTATAGAGATGGAAGATCAGGGTCCTATTGTGATGAATAATGAATGAATATTTTTTGAGAAAGGTAATCAAATGAATTTGATTAATGTTATTGATGAAGAACAAATGTAGGAGAATATTAATGCAGATGATGAGACAAGGATAGCTGTAGAAGAAGATTTACAAAGGGATAGCAAGGCAAAATGTATTGAAGAAGAAGGACATCTACTGAAAGATGTTAATAAAGAAGAAGTCTATGAAAAAGATTTAGCAAAGTGAGAAAGGACATTTGATGATTTTTCAATAACAAAAGAAGGTATGGAAAACTGTGCGAAATTTCCAAATTCTACTCCAATTGAAGTTATTGACTTATATGGACAATTAGACTTTGAAAGAAGAGAGTTGGAAAAGCAGAGGATATATACTCAAGATAGATTGTTGAAAAAGGAAGACAAAGAATTCATCATGAAGGACAATCATAAATAAAATGAGATGGTAATGGAAGTTCAGAAAATTGACATCACAGAAGGAGGAGTTCATTATTCTGAACTAGAGCAGAGAGATATCATTGAAGAAGATGGTATGGAGGAGAGACTAACTGATAGTCTCATGAATTCTTTTGAGAATTCAAATAAGCATATTGATGTGCTGATAGAGGAGGAGAAATCATAGCAGCATATTGATGTGTTGTCAAAGGAATAAGAGGCACTAAGGCCTTATGTTTTTCATTTTAATTTTTTTTTGTAAGTGCAGGTTTAGTTGTAGATGCTAGATAAAGTTTGGCAACAATGAGAAACCAAATAAAAATGAAAGAGGAACATTATGTGGAAGTATTTAATACATGGAACAGAGATGTTAGATTACTGGAGAGAATATTGGAAAGCCGGTATTCAATGCAGAGACAGATAATCATGAAAGAGGGTAAGGATGAATGTGTGGTAGTAAGAATCTGACAACTTCAAAGAGAAGATAGTAAACAACAATTTGAAGAGTTAGTGGACAACAACAACAAGCTGAAGCAGAGAGAAAGAGGTAACAATAAATGGCAGAATCTGGACCAACCCAAAGATATGCTAGACATGGAGACTGAAGAGTTATGGAACTTAATGATGAAGCAATCCATATGGAGGAGTTTACAGCAACCGAAAGAATAATAAATCTGAACATTAAACTAATTGACAAGGAGAGGAAGATTAAACAAAAGACATGTGACATACAATAACAACGAAGGTGCAAAGCATTCAGACAACTACAAATCAAAGTTTGGGACCCTCGAGGTTTCCTCTCAACACATGAAGACACATTATTAGGAGACCATGATTATTTTCTACTTTGGGAGTTTGATGCCAGAGCATTAACTCGAAACTATCATTTTATTTTAGTAGACATAGGGGTTCTTGTGTTTCAAGGATGTTTGATTCCTATATATATAGTTATTAATGTTTTAAGTGGTTAAAGTAGGAATTAATTAGATAAGTGTGAGGATATTTGTAAATGGTCTCAAGTGTAGGATAACATAAGTGGTTAACGATGATGAGAGAGTTAGAAATCAATTGTAGCTCTTATTGGCCTCATGATTCGAGGAACTAGAGAGGACTCTTAGGGATAAGTAGCAGTTAAAAATGGACTTAGAGAATATTGAGGAGTTAGTTCAACAGATTAAGGATCTGAACTAGAATTAGCTCAACATAGCTGTTTTGTATAAAGGTAAGACTAAAAGGAGAGAACGAGTTAGTGAGTAGTTAGTCAGTAGCTAGAGCATAGCTAGTGAGTGAGTCAGTCAGACTGTAAACCTATGGGCAGGAGGAGAAGAAAGGCCACTGATATAGAAGATCAGGCTGAGAGGGAATTCTCTATGTAAATACATGTTTATTAATACAAACAACTCAATTCTGAGTTATGTGTGTGTTGGAATAGGTTAATGTAATTTGTGTGTGAATTAGAGATTCTGTATCATATATATATGCAAGTGGAGTTTAGCAGAAACATAGGAGAGATACAAAGAAAGAAGAATGATATGAAGAATCCTAATGGATCGCTTGGATTCGTTCAAATGATCACAGTCAAGATTCTAGAGTGGTTGTGTCAAAAACTCACAGATTTAAGCTCAGGAGTGAGTCACACATTAGAACATCAAAAGGAACAAAACCCTGACGAAACCCAAATCCATAGAAAACATTAGGAATTGACCTAGAAGCCCAAGTGAAGAGAAGAGAGAAGAAGTGAAGTGTTCATGCACAATCGCCATTGGATCTACCAGATCAATGGATAACATTTATTCATGATAGGGGGCCATGATTAAGTTATAAGATAGAGCTGAGAAATGAATGGCAGAGATTCAATCTAGGTATTGGTAGAAAGACAAGAAAAGAATCAATATGGACCATAGGATTTAAAGACCTCGTCATCCAATGGATATCGGGTCGTAACAAGATCAGGCTTAAACGGCAGGGACAAACCCTAACTTCTATAGATTAAAGGTTTATAATTCCCATCAAGTTCAGGAAAGGCATTAAACCTCCTGTAAATGTTCCACCCGATATCATTTTGGATTGTCAGATCAAGCAGATCTAGATCAATGGTCACAGAGCATCGAGCTAGCTTGGTGATCAAGAAAAGACGTCAACCATCGGATCGAGGACAAGATCGATGGTGGAGAAGGATCATGATAAATAATTATGGAGAGCGAACCTAAAGAGGTTATAGGTGCACCTCTAAGTTATTTGTAGTCTGGTTATAATTGCATATCAAGTGCAAAAGGCAACAGAGGCACATGATGGCTTGATGCAATATCGTGACAGCCATTGATATGAGAATGAGATCAACGATGGGAAGGTAGTCGCATATCGCCAGTCAATAGTTCTGAAGGTATGTTCTAACGGTGGAGAAATATTACGATTGTGATAAAGGGAGGCATCGAGTAATGTGCAAAGACTGAGGAAGGCAAATAACTATAGTTATACTGTGGGGTTGGTTATATATGTGCAAGATTAAGGATTGGGTTGAGTTTAATGAAAGGTTGAGTATAGAGTTTCGATAGAAGATTAAGGAAGGATTAGACTACAAAAAGTCTAAAAAGATGTTAGGACATGAGGAGTAAATGAAGGGCCTTAACCTTAGCTTATGAAATTCTCGGACCAATTTTGCATCATTGTAATTCCTGGGGTGAATGATATTATGCATTGTATATGCATACTATGGGTATATCGGGGTATTCCCCTCCATCACATATAGCCTCCGCCACCCCCAGAGGCATCACCACCTATATCGCCTCCATGAACCTCCAAAAAACCAATAACCCACAACTTCCAATTTCCCAATGAAACAGAAATAATAACTATTTGACTCCTCTGAAAATCACACTGTGCATGTGCAAAAAGACATGTGATACCACCATTGGAATAGGAAGGATACTAACCTGTAGAGCCAAGAGTCTCAGAAGAATCTCCAAGGTTGCCACCATGCCCTGAAAAACCAATGACACTTCCTTCATAGGCGAGCAGAATACCAATAGGGAACATGAAACATTATTGAAACTCCAACACAAATGAATTTTCGATAACTCAACATGTGCTTTAAATCATTGCTTCCTGCGCTAGTCGAGGCACTAAGTTATTTCACACGGATGTCATAATTATCCCTCCTACGTGAGGTGATTTGAGAGGGCAGGGAGGTCGTCCTGCCACCCTTATTCCAATTATTTACAAACATGACCCAAGTGATGCTTCATGCGTTGGGTTCCTCACCCCCATCGAGGACAATCTATTGAAGTTTAAAAATAAAAATGTTTTATTGTATTTTTTAGTATACTTATTTTTAATTAAATTTTCCATAACATTATTTTAATTTATTAAATTTTATATATGTTTTTAATTTATTTTAAACTTTTTGGTATTTTGAAATTTATATACTAATTTTCTAAATTATGTCAAGTAAATATTATATTTTTTTGTATGACTAGCTTCAAGCCTTATTATGGTGCGGCGGGCATCATAGGGTGTTTGTCTAGGCATAGTAGGGGGTGGCAACCCTCTGGTTGAGGGCTTTGCAAGAGGGGGTAGCCCCTACACCAGTGCACTAAAAAACATTATGGGGACCTACAAATTATGTTATGCATGGTTTTTTTGTCCATGATATTTTGTAAATTTCATACAGGGATCTAAGATTATGTTGTGCTTTAGGGTTAATGAATTAGGGGTTTATAAGAATGTAACATTAACATTAAAAGGAATAAATGAAAAATCAATCCTCATTTCCGGTTTTGTATTCTAAGACAAAAATGCCTAAGCATACATTTAGTTTTCAACATCATATATTTTCTAAATTTAGGCTTATGTGATCCTTATTGTAATAAAAATAAGTCTTTTGGTTAAAAAATCACATTCAGATTGCTAGGTCCACTCAATTTGAGCTAACTAGTGTGGGTAATGTCATGACTAAGATAAAAGATATGATCTCAGCATGAAAATAATAGTGTAAAGAAGAAGGGAAAAGATGAAAATTTTGATGTCGATATGAAAATAATAATGTAAACAAGAAGACACAATTGATTCCTAATGGTTGGATTATAATGGTAAAAAATGAAAAATAATATAATTATATTAATTATATAAGTATCCTATATTTTTCTATTTTTGAGAATTTCTTTACATGTAAGGGTTAAAGCTTTCAAATAAATTATATATATTAAACAATATATTTATAAATAAATTCAGGGTTCTATGATCCATATCTTATGGATCTTATGTGATCCTAAAGATTTATTAACATGTCTATTTTGGAATAGGGCTTGCATAATTTTAATTTGATTATTAATAATTATTGTGTGGATGGTAGAGATTTAACTTCCATATAACGTTCAAATTTATTTCAAAAGTAGTATGTCATTTTTTCTAGTTTAAATTTAATTATTAATAATTATTGTGTGGATGGTAGAAGTTTAACTTCTATATAATGTTGAAATTTATTTTAGAAGTAGTATGTCATTTTTTCTAGTTTAGTTGAATTCATTAATTTAGAAAAAAAGGTTTTATGGGAATGAGTTATGGTTTTTTTGGACATGTCGTACTGCTCGTGGTATTGTAACAAAACCTATTTTCAAATTAACAATTCCAAGATAAAGTGGAGGTGAATCTTTATGGTTAATAATCTTGTTATATGCTTTTAAAATGTATGTTGAACTTATATTTTGATTTTTTATCATAAATAATAATAATAATAATAATAATAAATAAAAGTTATAAGTAAGTTATTTTTCTATGTTTTTTTTTAATTTTGGCAACTTGACACATATATGATAAAGTAAGTGTTTTGATGCTTTTTACCAACTATTTAATTTATACGGTTGCACTAGTACATCATATTTCATTTTTTAATCAGTTTAAAATTAAAATTACTACAATTCTAACAATACAAAATGTTTGTGGTTTAAAAGGATGAACATCTCTTTTATTTGGATACAATCTTTGATCATGAGTAATTAATTAATTAATTTAGTTTTTATTTTTTTAACTTATGTGACTAAAAAAACATTGATTTATGTCTTGTGGATTCATCTCATTAATTTACTTTTTCCCACCTTTCTAACTAACTAATGTCGTTCATCATAAACGCCATTCTATCTCCATGATGATCAACAACATTAAATTAATAATTAATATTAAATTAATAATTAATATTAAATTAATAACTAAATATCATTAAATTATTTTACCACCTTTTAACTAGCGATTTTAGTTCATTCATAAAATTCATTCTTTTCTGGTATAGATCAACAATATTAAATAATATTAATAATTCTTCTTTGAGTTCATATTATTTAAAATAGAATTCTCCATCATAAAATGAAGGTAAACTTCGATGATTAACCAAATCTATATATCTATATATATATATAATATATAACTATATTATTATATATATATTATATATATATTAATATTTTTATAATATATATATATAATTTAAAATTGAAAATAATTTAGTTTTATTAGTTTTATTTTAATGTTTTTTTGGTCGTAGTTATTTACAAATTAGGAATCTTCATGAGAATCTCCATCATAAAATGAAGGTAAATATTCATAATTATTTATGTGTTTATCTATCTATCTATTTTTAAGAAGTAAGGGTTTTAATACTTATAATAAATTGATGCTTATTTAACTTTATCATCCATTTAATTTATATGATTGTGCTAGTTATAATTAGCGAGAGCATTGAATGTGGGATGAAAAGAAACTCAGTTTTGAGACTTTTGTCATTGTCCATATGTTATAACGATGTCATGTTGGTGGTTGTAGTATCTCTAGAGAGTCTTAGAGGGAGACAAAGTAGATCCAAAAGTAGTTTATAAAATTCAATTTCAATTCTCGAAGCTCCTATAGAAAAATCAATCTCTTCCTTTTTGTGAGTCATTGGATTTAAATTCTCTGTTTTGGGGAAAGTTTGAAGATATTTGGGAAAAGTATGTTTGGCTTCAAAAAGTGGTGGTGAAGGTGTTTGGATCTTCTCATTTTATTTCTTCGGTCCAATTGCAATTGGTCTAGCATATTAAATATTCTTGTGTGTTTGTCGCCCGATCAGGCTGGCTGACCTGGCAGGGGTTAAAATGACGTCCCGGCGGCGCACGCTCGGAGGAGTTATGATGTTCGAACAAGGGAGGTTTAATACAGGCAGGTGGAGCGGCTGGCAGGGAAATCAGTTCACGCAGGGGATCAGTAATGCAGGTGGCTCGAGTGTTGGATGGGACGACAAATCGTAGAGCAGCCCGAAGCATTATGGAACGAACCGGGAGAAAGGATCCAGGTATAACCACGATCATAACTCAACAAGGACGCGCATAGATAAAACTGAGAGCAGGGGAGGGATAACAGTCCGAGAAGTTCGCTATTTTTCAGTTTGTAGGGACCTGGTGCGCTGTGGGTTTGGGTCTGGTCGAGGAGTGCTCAATTCCTTCCCGACTGATTGCCTCCTGGTGCGCTGGTGGAATAGTGTAGTTGCTGTTAGAGAGCTGCGAGGTGAGAGGTGCAGAGGAGACAGGATAATGGAAGGAGAAGGCAGCGCAAGCGGGAGGAGGTGGCTACGAAGCGGGAGGCAGGAGGTTCAGCATATAAGTCTGGAGGATCTGAAGGGTAAACGGAAGGTCAAAACAGAAGGGAATCTGCATGTTCAGTTTGCGGAAATCTCCGAAGAGGACAATGAAGAACAGCAAGACATCCAGGAGGAGGAAGCCTGGAGGAACTGGTGGAAACGCTTGCCGGGTCAGGACAACGAAGATAATGAGGTAGAGAGGGGCTATGCTGGTGGCAGAAGCAGAGGAGACCTGCGGGGTAGAGGGCGAAGGGGACGAGGCCGAAGGGGCCGAGGTGGACGTAAGCGAATGGACGTGGCGGAGGGGAGAATTCGGAGGGGACGACAGTGCAGCCCTGTCCAGATTTCGGAGGACGAGCCAGCGGCAGATGAGGACTCTAGGCGGACCAGGTAGACGATCAGTGACAGAATCCGAATGGCGAAGAGGGATTACAGGGTAAAGTCGAATCCTAAAGTGAGGAAAATTATGGAGCATTGGGAGGAGGATGCCATTAAGCCGCAGTCAGAAGAGGAAATGGATGATTGGGCTGCTATTATGCCTGACCCTGGCCATACCAGGGGCAGAATGACCTTGTATAAACAATCCCTCCATTTATACTGGGTCATGAAGTGTCTTATGACCAAAGCCTTAGAGCAGGTTGCAATGGAGATGGCAGAAATGGTTCAGGGCCTTCCCAATGTGAAAAAGGAGCTAAAGGACATTGTTATCACCATGCTCCTTCAGGAAAAAAGACTGGAGGACTTGCAGAACCAGCTCGTGGCAAGTGGAGTTTTGGTTAAATAGGAGAAACGCCAGCAAGGTGCCCCAGACAAGTAGAGCTTAAGGCATGTTTCTTGGTCTCTGGAGTTTTTGGTTTTCTGTTCCCTTTTTGGCATATAATCCATGTTTGTCATGATAAATAACTTTGAACTAGTAGACTTTTGTATGACCGTAGATATAGAAGTCGTTCTGGTTAACTGGTTTGATACAGTGATAAACTTTAAATTTTGTTTGAATCTGCCTCCTTTTTGGGGCGATCTAGAGTCCCGGTTTCCCTTCGGGGCGGGATGAGATTATGATGTAACCGTTGTATATATTTGTTTATAGTAATTGAAATACTCAGCTTACAAAAAAAAATATTCTTGTGTTTTGACTTATAATCTAAGTCTAGAGTAATATCCCTCCATTGCTAGAATATCATTTGGTAAGATTGCATTGTATTGAGTGACATGATATAAAAGCCATGAAAAATATTGTGTAAATGAATAATAAATAATAAATAATAAGTGGAACCTATGTACTTGGAAACAAGAACACCTACGAATGAGACTCCTACAAAATAAAATCCCATGGGTGAATGACAATTGATAACTCTTCATTATAGGAATTCTAGATAAAATTCTAGGTAAATTTAATCAATGAGAGATAAATATTTGTTAAGTTTCTTAGCTACAGATGCATGCTAAGCTTGGAAAAAACATAAAAGGATCATGGGAGAGAAATCCAAGATTTTATGGTAAAATTGTAGGCAAGGGAATAATAATATCCAAGCGGGACACCACTAAAAATAAACCTTATCATGCAAGACAAGTATTTAATAATTGAGAAGGGGATGAATGAGGAATTGATTATAAGCAAGGAGTTCTCAGCTCGTGGTTGAACCGAGAAAAACATTTCTAGGTTGGGTAGTGAGTAGGTGTAAACTTCACTTCATTGATGGTTTTATTAAATTTTATTTTATGCTCTTTGATTTTATTCAAACTTGTTATGCATGTGATGCTTTGTGCTAAAGTATTTAATGTTGTGTGTTGAATTAGTTTTTATGGTGTATTAAGTATATTAATTGTGGGGAGTAACAACACAATTGTATATACTACAATGTTGACTTATTTTGTGTGCATGCAAAAAGTATTTGTTTCCATAGGGATGCAGTTACTTATAAATTAATTACAAATGATGAGGACTTTTAGTTTGAGGAAAATCAGGAGGTTATGATATAATCAACTAAAGTAGAGCCTAAAAATCCATTAAATCATACACAATCTGATAAATGGTCCTTATCATAAATATTATTAGAGTATAACTACTAGGGTGATCTCCAAACTAAGAGTAAAATTAAATAAGGAGAATTAATTTAATGATCATGTAAGGGATCATGTGCCGAGGGTATTAAGGATTATATGGTAGTATTGAACAATTCAACTAGTAGGCATATGAAGACCTTACTAGTATTCGTTGAAATTGGGGTAATTTCTGTAAGGACTCTGGACACCACATATCTCCACAATGGTATGATATTGTCCACTTTGGGCCTAAGCCCTCATGGATTTGCTTTTGGACTTACCCCAAAAGGCCTCATACCAATGGAGATATTTGTCCATCCTTATATACCCATGATCCTCCCCACTCCTAGTCAATGTGGGACTTTGGTCGTATACCCAACAATCCTCCCCTCGAACAAATGACCATCGACCCTCCCCTCAAACGATTATCCATCCGTCCACTCTCTACCAACCAGGATTCTCCACTCCAATGCATTAGAAGCATACACCTTACGTGGAACACCACCTGCCTCGAGAGCTTGCTCTATCCCAGGTCAACTCCTCTTCACCGTGTTTGGACCAAGACACGTCCATGAAGAATCCGAAGCACACCGCTTGTCTAACCGAGCTCATCCACGGATCCCATCGTGATATTACCGGGGCCCACCACCTTCGGTCGACATTCCGAGGATTATCCACTTGGCTAACTTCGGGGCATGGCTCTGATACCACTTGTTGGAGAGATGCACAACTAAATTAAACAACAAATAACACAACAGAAAAAATCAAGCACATAAGGACACAACTTTAACGTGGTTCACCCAACCAATCTGGGCTACGTCCACACAACATAGCCATCAGGAATTTACTAATCAAAACAGGAGATTACAAAATGAAATCCTCAGAAAACTCTCACCCACTCTTAGCCAACATCCGAATGACTGCCTGTTATATAGCATAAAGAATCTAACAACCTCATTAAGTCACTCACATCAAATATAGGAGGCATTAACTCCCTCCCAACAAAATGGAGTTAATCTAGGAACTGAATTTCTATTGCTGTCACCTTCAGAGATTTTTGCCTATTTCATTCCAAACAAAAAATCTCAACAATCTCCACCTTGACAACAATTAGCCTGATGCCCTGTTATTATTATTTTATCTTTTCTGCAAGCCAAGAGAATCCAAACACCAGTGTAGCTTCTCTAAAAAAACTGGTTTCATGAACATGTCTGCAAAATTTTCCTTTGTATGCACCTATTCCAGAGAGACTCCCCTTTCAGTGATAACCTGTCTTACAAAATGGTACTTGATCAGTATATGCTTTGATTTACTATGATAGGCCGGATTCTTAGCCAAATGTATTGCACTTTGACTGTCACAAAATAACTTGATGCTGTCCTGTAATCTACCAAATTCACCAAACAAACCTTTGAACCAAATCGCTTATTTGCAAGCATGAGAAGCAACAATGTATTATGCTTCAGTAGTGGAAAAAGCAACAATGTTCTGTAGCTTTGACATCCAGCTGATAGCTCCACCTGTAAGAGTAAAGACATACCCTGAAGTTGACCTTCTCTTATCCAAATCACCTGAAAAATCGGAATCAACATATCCGCAAACAAATTCACTACTCTTATTGTAAGAAATACAATAGCTACTTGTGCCTCTCAAATATCGAAGCACCCATTTCACTGCTTACCAGTGCTCTTTACCCAGATTTTCCATGTACATGCTGACAACCCCAACTGCATGTGAAATATGTGGTCGAGTACAAACCATCGCATACATTAAACACCCTACTAAATTGGCATATGGAATTCGAGACATATAATCCTTTTCTTCATCTGTATTAGGACATAAACTCGAAGAAAGCTTAAAATGGGAAGCTAAAGGGACTGAAACAGGCTTCACACATTGTTCATACCAAATCTCAAAAGTATTTTCTCAATATACTTTTGTTGTGATAGCCATAGCTTACCATTGCTCCTGTCTCTGAAAATCTCCATGCCCAAAATCAGTCTTGCTGCTCCTAGATCTTTCATATCAAATGTCCTTGCCATCTGAGCCTTCAACCTGTTGATTTCTTCTATGCTTTTGCTTGCTAAAAGCATATCATCAACATACAATACCAAGATAATGAATATGCCATTATTCAACTGTTTAAAATAAACACAATTATCATATTCACTTCTAACATACTTCTGACTCAACATGAAAGAATCAAACTTCTTATACCACTGCCGAGGCGACTGCTTCAGGCCATATAATGACTTCTTGAGCCTGCAGACAAATTTCTCATTGCGATGCTAAACAAACCCTTTCGGTTGTTCCATATATATTTCCTCATCTAAATCACCATGTAGAAATGCAGTCTTAACATCTAACTGTTGCAACTCTAAATCAAGCAAAGCCACTAATGCTAACACAATTCTAATTGAAACAATTTTAACCACTGGCAAAAAAATCTCATGAAAGTCAATACCGGCTTTCTGAGAAAACCATTTTGCAACCAGTCGCGCTTTTTACCTGTCTTCCGTATCATTCACACCCCATTTAAGCTTGAAAACCCATTTACACCTCACAATTTTCCTGCCTTTCGGAAGCTCAACCAGATCCCATGTGCCGTTCTTACTCAAGGCCATCATTTCGTCCTTCATGGCTGCTTTCCACTTGTCACTTTTCGAACCTTCTATTGCTTCCTGATAGCACATAGGTTCATTGTCATTAGCAGTAAATGCAAGAGAAGTGACATAATCATCATACCTTCTCGGTGGCTGTTTGATTCTTGTCGACCTCCTTAAGGATGTTTCTGGCGCTTCCTCGATTGGCTGACTACCACCTGTAGGAACTTCTTGCCGATTAATATGTGAGACCTGTTCATGATCTAAACCTGAACCCTGTTCATGTTCTGATTCTGAAACCTGTTCATGACTAGTATCTGAACTATGGTCATCATGACTATTGTTAGAAAAACTATCAAACTGAATGTGCTAAAATTCAGATACATCATCCTGTTTCAATCAACTATCTACATCTAACTGTACAAGAGAGGATTCATTAAACTTTACATCTCTGTTGATGATGATTTTGTGGGTAGTAGGATCCCACAATCTATATCCCTTTGTTCCAACACCATACCCAACAAATATATACCTTTTCTACTTTGGATCTAACTTAGTTTGCTGATGTTTAGGCACTAGAGCATATGCATCGCAACCACACACTCTGAGTTTAGAATAGTCACAAGGGTGTCCTTTCCATACCTCTTACAGAATCTTGCATTCTATCACCATCGATGGAGATCGGTTTATCACATAACAAGCTGTTGCCACTGCTTCCGTCCACAACTCCTTTTGTAACCCGGCGTTACTCAGCATACTCCTTGCTCTCGTTAGAAGAGTCCTGTTCATGCGTTCAACAACTACATTTTGCTGAGGAGTATAAATTTTGGTTTTATGCCTCTTGATCCCTGCATCCTTGCAATAGCTGTCAAACTCCTTGGAAGTAAACTCACCACTATTGTCAGTTCGTAAACATTTTATTGTTCTACCAGTGTTGTTTTCTACCAATGCTCTAAACTACTTGAAACCTGAAAAAACATTAGTCTTTCTTTTCAACATGTAGACCCAAACCTTCCTAGAAAAGTCATCAATGAATGATACAAAATAAGACGAACCACCATATGAAGTTGTAGGGGCTGGTCCCCAAACATCTGAATGGATATAATCAAGTATGCCTTTACTAGTATGTTTGCCTCTTTTAAACTTTTGTTTACTTTGTTTTCCAAACAGACAATGCTTACAGAGATCTAACTTTCCAGATTTTAGATTTGGAAGTAACTTTCGATCAGCCAAAATTTTCAACCCTCTTTCACTCATATGCCCCAATATTTGATGCCATAATTGAATGGAACTACTGTCGTGTTCAGACACAGTAGACACAAAATCTGACCCTGTACCTCCTTCTAACTGAAATAGATTTCCTACTTTCTTAGCTTTCATAACTAGTAAAATACCTTTGTAAATTTTCATTACTCCACCTTGAATTATAGTCTTATATCCATTTGAATCAAGTGCTCCTAATGAAATCAAGTTTTTCCTTAAATTTGGTACATGCCTCAGATCAGTTAATATTCTAGTTGTCCCATCAAACATTTGTAGTTGTATGCTCCCAATCCCAACAATATTACATGTTACATCATTACCCATGTACACAACTCCATTAATTGATTTACATTCCTTAAACCATTTTTTATGGATACACATGTGGTTTGATGCACCGGAATCTAACAACAATGTTGACCATGATTTGACACATTAACTGATAATACTTCATCACTCATACCTGAACCAGATGCCGAACCTGTATCTGTCGTATCTGCCTCCTTCTTCTCTGTCGAAGAATCTGCTTTTGAAGGTTGTTGCTGTCGCTTCCAACAGTCCTTCTTTAAATGCCCTGATTTGCCACAAAACCAGCACTTTAGCTTACTCTTCTTCCCTTTTGACTTTGAACGTGAGTCGCTCGACTTCCTGGGGAGTCTTTCTTTTGGACGACCTCTAACCATCATAGCTTCTGATGTAGAGGTTTTAGAATGCGACTTCCTCCTTGTTTCTTCCGATAATAAGGATGCAACTACATCATCAAACTCAATAGTTTCTGATGAGCTAAGACTTATAGAAGTAACAAAATGATCCCATGACTTGGGCAATGAGCACAATAAAGTAATAGCTTTATCCTCGGATGGAATTTTTACTTCTATACTTTGTAATTGCACAAGAAGAGTATCAAAAGCATTTAAATAATCAACAATCGATGTACCTTCCTTCATTCGCAAACTGTACAACTGTCGCTTCAGGAGAATCCTATTGGTTAAGGATTTGGTCATGTACAGTTTCTCCAGTTTCGTCCACAAACCAGTAGCTGTTACCTCTGACACGATATTAAACAGGACATCGTCCGCCAGGCATAATCAAATAGCACTCATTGCTCTTTCATCCATCTCGTCCCACTCATCGTCTGTGATGTTGTAAGGTTGTTTGGATTTACCCATCAATGCCTTTACTATGCCTTGTTGGACAAGCAGGTCATGCATTTTCACCTTCCAGATCTCAAAATTATTCTTGCCATTAAATTTCTCAATTTCAAATCGGGCACTTTTATTTTTCGCCATTTTGTATCATCAAGAAAACACAATAATCGCCAAAAACAAACCAGTGTTTCAATACCAGGAATTAACAAAACAAATTGCCTATGCCTTTCTCCCTTTGCCTTAAAAAAAAAAGATATCTGCCCTTTGTACTTCACAGGAAATTTTTTTCCATATGCACTTATATGCCTTTGGTTTAAACAAAAAACAATTTAAAAAAAAAAAAAACTCACCACGGAACGTCGAATTCACCCAAAAATTGAAGTTGCGTTCCTCAATCCAACTATGCTACTGTGAACGTTTAAAAGTATCAATCCTTGTGTGGAATTGAACTCTTGAAAACCAATAACCTTTCGCACTATGGATAGCTATGTGGACTTATGCGAATTTCAACGACAGTCTCGTTGTCGATGCAGTGTGTGTAGAATCCTTTAAGAGCTATCTGCGTGCCTTGTACCATTCAGAATGCAGTTACATGCATCGATCTTCAAGAACAATAATATTTACTTTCACAGGTAGCTACAATTCTCAGTGATAGTGATCAAGACTTCTTTGTGGCGTCTCTAGGCATATAAGTTCTTGAAATTTTACAATCTCCACACGCAAAATCTTCTTTCAAGTTACAATGGTTATAGAACTTGCTAAAACTCTCGACTCTTTGAAAGAAATTATACCGACCCTATTACCAAATATGATTAGCAAACCAGAGTTCTCGCAACTTAAAAAAAAATTAACAACACACAACATGAAACTTAAATTCATGTATGGTACAGCGCAGCTTCACGCAGAAAATCTGCCAGCAATCCACTCACCAGCAATACGCATTGGAATCATATGCAATGTAATCAATAAGTGGAATCAAACATAGAAAAAACCAAACTCTCCATGCAAGTTTAGATCAGCTCCAGCACGCACACGGACAACAACAGGTGAATGTATCAAACTCTCCACGCAGGTTTAGATCAGCTCCAACACACACACGCACAACAACAGGTGAATGTAGAAAATTGCCGTCACCACTCGGCCCCGTCCAAAAATAAATTAATTCTCCGACTGCACAAACACCATCACTCTACGCAGCTTCACTTCAAACCAGCACTCGCTCTAGCTGCGCCACACCTCCAGCTGCTCTGATACCACTTGTTGGAGATCAGATGCACAACTAAATTAAATCAAAAAATACAGCAGATAAATCAAGCACATAAGACACAACTTTTAACGTGGTTCACCTAACCAATCTGGGCTACGTCCACCAAACATAGGCATAGGCAATTTATTAATCAAAATAGGAGATTACATAATGAAATCCTCACAAAACTCTCACCCTCTTAGCCAACATCCGAATGGTTGCCCGTTATATAGAAAAGAGAATCTAACAACCTCATTAACTCACTCACATCAAATATAGGAGGCATTAATCATCTCCCAACAACCTGGAGCTAATCTAGGAACTGATTCCTATTGTTGTCATCAACTGAGATTTTTCCTATATTATTCCAAACAGAAAATCTCAACATATACTTAAAAAATGTGTAGAAACCCAAGACATAGATGAGGTCAAGGCATGCTAGAGCTAGATGTCAAAGCTGAGTGAGGGGCAAGGAGGTCACCTGCTCAATATGTCATCTTCCATATTCAAAGGGTTGATGCATGGTCTAATGATACCATGTAGAGGATATTGAAGGAAAAGGGGGATTTTATGAAGATGTAGGGTTAAATATGTTTACTTGAAAATATTATTGTTTTCACAATTGAAGAAATGATTATATTTCTTTGACAAATGTTCTACAACTCACCCCTTTTGTACTTTGGACTCTGAAGTAGTGGCTCTTGATTGTCTATATTGTTCCTTTATTATATATTAATTGCCTATGTATCATTTATATATTCTTAAATATTATTTTATAGTCTAGATAGAGTCATAATAAATCTTCATGACCCACATTAAATATTGGTGTCTTGAGGAGGCATTTAAATTAATTTTTTAAATACACCTTATATTTACGCTAAAATATTTATAAAAAGCAAAAGGGTACATATATTAACCCTCATAACCTTTTCCCCAATGCAACCAATGCATAAATGAAATCATAGTATGTTGAATGATCCAAATATTAAGCATCTATGATCAAAAGAACACTCCTGACCAAGAGATGATGGCGTACCTCATCCTTAAAAATAGAAAAAAAAAGATACAAAACTAAACTCACAATGAAAAGCCACATTTCACCTATGTTCCCAAAGAAAAAATAGAGTTGAAATCTAGAAAGAAGGCCAAATTCCTACAAGTGCACGATAAACGTGACAATGACAATAACCAAACATTATAAAGCACGAGGAAGTTG
The DNA here is from genome assembly GCA_000404065.3 of Pinus taeda. Classification (NCBI taxonomy): domain Eukaryota; kingdom Viridiplantae; phylum Streptophyta; class Pinopsida; order Pinales; family Pinaceae; genus Pinus; species Pinus taeda. The sequence continues at coordinate 43,324 of APFE030730245.1, forward strand.
TTGCAAAACATTGTTTATGAATTTACTTCTTACACATCCCACCAAACTAACACTGCCAAAAAAAAATGGATGCTTCATTGTCTCCAACCTACGACAAAATAGACAATAATCATCACATTCCATGCGTGACCCATCGTTTGGTCAAATGAACTTGATAAATAATCAAGGAAAAATGATAAATAATCAAGTAAAAATCGTAGCTTATAAAAAAGCCACATTAACCATGCATCGTGAACCTTTGAATCCCCAGTCCTCGAAGTCCATAAAGCACCAATGAATGTTACAAACAATGTATAACAGGTGCCTTTGAGGAAGCATAGAATAAAACGAATGGGGAACATACTACAAAAAAGGATATAAAACCATCAACCCCAATCCTTCCAATGTGTGATGTAAAGGGAAACAAACAAGTCTTCTCAATATTGACATGAAAGCAAGTATTTGTTGTGTCAAGTACACTCTTGGGTCATGCTATTATGTGGCAGTTGGTTCATGTTCCATTATACGAATTTAATGTTCATGGGAAAACAATTTCCTATGTTAAATTCATTTAAATAAATGAACCAGATTATACATCTACAAAGAATATACCAAGCCTCTGGGATGTGAGGGATATTTGCCTTGTACGCACATTTAAGGGACAAACTAATGAGAATAAATTTTTTGGGCTTAGAGTCAACTCTGAATACATAGCTTGGGGCAGTGAAAGAAATGGGGGTGTTCGTCTATCACAAGGCTATTACAAAGCCTGTAGCGTGGCATCAATTCCGTAGTCTAGACTTGGATGATAGTGACAATGATGCATCACATTTCATAAGCGCTATTTGTTAGAAGAGTGAGATCCCTACAATGTTAACTCCTAATAGCCAAGGAACAATTAAATTTCTTGTACTTGAAACGCGAATTTCAAGTTTCTCATATAATTATTTATGGCGCTTCCTAGATAATAGAGTTGGAGAGAATTTTGAAATTTGTTAAATTAGTATTCTTTATGGAAATTCTCTAATTGGATTTCTTGGTGCCCTAGAATGTTGAGAAATGAGGTTGATGTGGATTATATGCCACAATTTTTAATTTACCCATATTTCCATAGTGCCATATGCTTCTGAAAATTTATTAGTTGTCATTGACCTCTAGTAGAATAGCCATACTATCTTCTAATAATGCAATATGCTATTGCATGTTCTATATGCACCTCTTAACACTAATTTGAAGGAATACCTCCCTCAATTCTGGCAACTTATTTTCTCTAGGGTGAGCCCACTTGTCAAATCTCAAGCTATGAAGGCTACATTTTTTTACAAGTGTCAAAACTCACATGTCATGGAAAAGGTTGATGAGAATGCTAAAAACATTGATGATACAATGGTGATTGGGCTTGAAAATTTCCTTCAAAGAGAAATCATGGGCTCCCACAACCTACATTATCTTTTTGAATTTTGAAAATATAATTAACATTTCCCAGAGATTCTCTATCTGGCTCGTCATTTTCCAACACCTACAGATCGTATAAGACTAGTAATTTCATCTTGTTCCTACATGTAGATAAGAAAAAATAATCTGCAATCCTTAAACCATGCTCCCATTCTCATGAATTCATGTCCAAACAGGTAGATACATACATACATAGAAGCCCTATACCTAGGTCATTTATTGTATGAAGAAACAATAAATATGGGATATTGTATCAGGGTTTGATTTCAAAAGTTGGTTGCGGGTAACGGGCAAAACCCAAACTTTGTTAAACCACTGACAACATCTTTTAAATTGAAGATAGGAAATGAGAAATAATCCATCTTACACACCACTCAATGAAGGAATGCAACCTCTATGTCTTTCTTCTTTGTCTAGTCTGAATCGATGGGCTAATAGAAAAGTCAGCTTTTAAACTTGAAACCACTTCATTTCCCACACTTAAGACAGTTGTGCATGGAGGTAATGCATGGCCAGGCAAGGGTTTTAAAATATTTTGTTTCCCACCCTTAGACGATTGTGCATGGACGTAACTAGATTCTTTGTACTTCTGTGTTCTTGTTCTTTTAGCGATTAAGCGGTAAATCATTTTGATTTCAATTTTTTTTGGAAGGATAAATTATGTCTATATTCTTTGTTATATATGATTAGTACAACTACATTAATAAATGTGTTTGATCTACTTTGAATATAATTATATCAATCACCTGCACAACAACAATTGTCGTCATGTTTTGCATTGCAAAATCAAGTTGATACAAGCAAGGATTATTTGCATTTCAAAGATGTATAGTTGCATAATAATTAACCTATTAGAAATAAACCTATCAGACATAATCAACCCATCATTGAAGCAATAATCCATAAACCTAAACTTAGTACATAACATTAAACATTCATTTTAATAAAAAAATTGAAACATAAGAAAAAAAAAATTGTTGCATAAATACATCTTTATGGAAATCCATCACTAATTTGCATCATGATAGAAAAATGCTAATAACTTTTACTACATCTCCATTAAATTGATACATGTACCATAAAACTGAGCAACCAGGTTATAAAGAGGTAATGTAATGTATCTTTTGGAAATCAAAATTGTTAGATTCCTTTTCTTAGTTGCTTTGAAAACATACCTTTCAATGATTGTTATCATGAGAATTTTTTGTTTTCATGTCCTTCACTCATCCAAACCCTACAATCTTATTCCTCTAATATTCCTGCAATTATCACCATCGTGGATGGCCAATATTTGTATCAATAGCTCCATGCCTTGTGGAAGATTAAGACTCCCAATATTGACTTATTTCTTGGTCCACTTGACAAGAGCTACTAAAGGTTGATATAGTCCCAGACACCCCTTCACAATCATGTCCACCTGCAAGAAAAACCAAAAATAACATTGGTTATAAGGTTATCTCCCAGTTTAAAAAAAAATTATCTTAGAATCCTGAGTTTGTTCAAGGTATTTCTATATAGATCATCATTCCCACACACATATATGACTTGATTCCGAGCCATTTGTGGCAGTAGCCCACAGACTGAATCCAGAAATTGTTTTAAAGATTCTCAATGGAAATGGATTCAAAATTGTTAGGTTTCCAATGTATGAGTTGATCTAACCAAATTGCAATGGATTCAAAATTGTTAGGATTACAATGGATGATGTGATCTAACTTGCGGAAGATAATAGAGCAGCCTAATAATTTTAATAGGGTGCCAAACAAATAATATTTAAATTTAATTTGTTATTCTTTGATGTGAAAGTTAAAAACGTTTGAAAGACTTTTGATGTCATCTATTAGATGGTGTATTAGACGAAGAATATTCCATTAACATGCAATATTGTCCATTCATTTATTACAAATTCAAAACTATCCAAACTCAATTCGAATAAAGACCACACCTATCTAAGTAATATTTTATCTCATTTTTAGAGGTGTTTGGTGTAACCAGTAATATGTCTCGATAAATTTAAGGATTTAATTAAAATCGAATTAGAATAATAATATATTTATGTGGATGATAATAATTATTTATTTTCTAGCCCCAAGAGTTAGCTCAATCGGTCAAATCAAGTGCCTCGCCAATGGGAGGTCACAGGGTCGAATCCCAAAAGCTCTTGGGGTTAGGTCAGTAAATAGGCCGAGGGGTGTTGATGCCCTTCGGGTGGCATCCACTCAGTGTTAAAAAACCCTGGACGTAGCGGCTACCCATTGACCCGAGTATCCGTGAACCAGTAAGTGAAAATAAAAAAAAAAATGTTTATAAAATGTGTGTCTTACATAAAATCTTAGAGCTTTCGCAATTAAGTGATTTTTTGTGTTTATTTTGTTCCTACACTATTGCATACATCCCTTCTCTCAACAAGAAGCCATCGAACTTCCATACAAATGATACCTCTAATATTGCATCCTAATTCAGAATACTCCCACAAGAATTGATTGTCCTTCATGTGATCAAAATACGACTCTCCAACGATAAGGAGCTTTCCTTCTTCTCCATAAGTTCCTATGTTTCTCCTTGAACAATAGTATTCCAACGTAAGTTCTTGTGTTGATGGGGACAAGGAGAGCACCCACCTTATGTGTGGACTTATTTTACATACATATATGCATAGGAAATGTCCATAGAATTCACCACCGTTAATTAATGGTAACTTAGGTAGACCACCAATGCCCAAGTTCCAAGCATCTTGCCCTTAGAGGACAAAGAGAATTGAACCTGTGACCTCACAAAAGTGGGGAGAGAGAACTAAAATCTTACTCATGGCTACTTAAACTAACCCACAAAGGCTACTAGACACCTAGTCCATATTTGGACAATAACCAATGGGATAATAAATTAGTGATATTTTGTTGGATCCACACTCACATCTAATGTGGATTATGTTTAATGCTCTACACTAGAGCCACTCAAGGGTGGTAATCACTTTCCCTCCCCCACGAAACTTAGCATGTGAACCTCACTCATGCATTGAATGATCTTTGTAAACATAATCATTGTCAATGAAGTGGAAGATCCTCACTCCATGGAGTTCTTCTCAATGCCTATGTGATTCATTTTTTGCTCAATCCCACTCTAGCCTTCTCTCCTTTACTTTGTGTTATATCCCTCGCAACAAAATTTTATTGCATAAACATTTAATATAAATGAAACATCTACCTACTTTCATTCCATTTGGAAACAAAGGCTATCCATGAGGGTATGATAGCTAGGGAGTGCCAATGTGTTCTACAGATTGGTAGGAAGTACTATCACATGCTAGATAGTTCCAAGGCACGTTAGGCATCCTAGGACATGACAAGTATTAAGGCATGCCAAGTGCTAGGGTGTGGCACCAATGCATTCTAGGGTGTGTTAGGGCTATGGTGGAGGAAGATTCTCTCTACGGATAGAGACAATACCTCTAGCCCAGGGGAAAGGATCTAGCCACAAACAAGACAATCTAATGTAAATTTCCATATATTAGAATGGAATAAGAGGGACTAGCTATTATAACACTAATCCACTTGATAGTGATCTTGCTTCCTCGTTCTAGCTTCCTTTCGTTCAAGTGCCTGAAATAAGCATGCAAGAAACAAAAACAAACGTGATAGCATAAAATCAAATCCAATCTAGTTAAAAGATCAAGGATTTCTAAGCTATCAAATGTAATATTACACTTGATATAGGAAATAAACCATTATTTGTATTAAAATAAACTTCATAGAGAAATACAATCGAAGCCTTGACATCGGAAATCTTCTTTTTTCTGTATGCAAGTCCTGCTACACACCTTTTCACACTCTTTTCCTCCTCTAGCTTGAAATGAAATGACTTCCAAGCTCTAACTCTCTCTGCTCATGCTTTAGCTACAAAAGACTAGTATTTTTTCATCTAAGACTAATCTTCTTCTATCAAAAGTTAAATATTTTAGAATCTTGTAGGTTGTTCTATCTCTGCACCACCTTCACTATGTGTTGTATTATGTGTAACCAAAAAGGGTAAGAAGAATTGGTTTATATAGGGGAGGAGGATAAGAATGAGATCCAATCAAGGGGGAAGAAGCTCTTATCTCCTTCGGAAAGTCCACGTTTAAGGGGGAAAGACCTTATATGGAGTTCTAGGCCCTTATCCAATCAAACAAACATCCAACACATAGCCACTAGAAGTTTATAGATGTGAAACTCCATTTCTTTTTTTTTTTAAATCGCAAAAATAGACCGACACGGGTATTAGGCTAACAGTAGCACTGATCAGCACTGGTCATAGTGTAAAAATCTGCAAATTAGTGTGGGTGAGACACTAGGAAAGAGTGTTGATCTTAAAAATTGGGTTTTAATAAGGATTCTTTGGAAATGTTCTAAGGGGAGTGGGGACTACTTTCTTCAAACTTCAAGGGATGCAAGAGCATAGGTTTCACGGTGAAATTATAACACAGTAGTCACTACTAGGATTCTCCTGGATCAGGAATGGGGAGTGACAAGAGAGTGAAAAATTATTGTGTAACAAATTCCCCCTAAATCACGAAGACAGAGGTGAGAGCGATGGTTGAAATGCTTTAAGATGGAGCGAGCACATGGAATACCAGCATTGGAAGGCCTACATCTCAAACATACATATACATATCTGAAATCTAATAGTGATGCCTAATAAACATGAGAGGCATATAACACTACATGAATGCATGGTATAGGCACAACTATCCATCAAGAAAAGGATCATGTGCATGGATCCTCGACATGGACGCAACCATCCAATTGAAGGGATCATATGAAAATACACATTGTATAGTCATAGCCGTCCACTTAAAGAATCATCTATATAATCATGAATGACCTGTCACTCCTCGCAACGTGGAATTTTGTGATCTAAGCCCAAGGTCTTTCACTCTAACAAAACCTGATCAAAGGACAAATTCTAACATGTTGTTGGGAACGGGTTCCACCAAGGACAATTTTGAGGCAAAAAGCCCGTGTTTTAGGAAAATTTTGTAATAAAGTTGTAAAATCTCCACATTTTATGGTCATGGAGAGAAAAGGTGTCAAGAGTCATAAAGGGTTGTCCGCCCTTATTTTGTAAAGTTTAAATTCAGTTGAAAAGATCCACCCATGGTCCGTGGACCATGGGATTATATAAAAAGGAGCTAAGCAAGTAAGCTCTAGTAAAAATTAAAATAAGTTAAGAATTAAGCATTAGAGTTTTGGTAGAGAAGTCTAAGTGTTATCGGGTCTTAGCGTAGGTAGAGGCTCTGGAGTTATGTGCGCAGAGGCCTAGGGTGGAAGTCCGCAGTGGAAGTCCACAGCTGAGTGCACGGACCCCTACAACTGTGTGCACATGGCGGATTGAGTCTGTATTAAACTAGAAGATATCAATAAAGAGAAGTATTTTCCAATTACTGTGTATTTAGTTCCTATTAATGCATATGATTATATTGTGTTTTGGGTTTAATCTACAATGTGTATTATAAGCATGAATATATATGATTATATCGGTTAATTGAATGCAAGTAAGGATATCAGTTTCTGTGGCACTAACTGTGATAGATTAGTAAGATAACTAAAACACTTGAGATAAGTTGGGAACCTATACAATACATTGTCATAGCTGCACGAAAATACCTGGACCATGGGTTAGGGCTACACGAAAGTCAATCATACACCTTTGTGGAGGTAGTGAAGGGTGGAATAAAGGGTGCACTGACATAGCCCTATCGCTTAGCGACCTGCGTGAAAGTAGGGGCAGAGGGTATAAACCGACATCATGACCATCTCAGGGTGTAGAAACGTGGTTCCACCATCCCCCCATACTGCTTCGGGTGAGACTTCGGTGTACGCTCCGTAGGTTGATGTCGAAATGGCTAGTAGTGTAGGGATTAGTTTGGCTAACTAACATTGAACCTGGGTCAAGCCCCACAAAGCCAAAAAATGGTTCCGTTGCCGGGACTGGAATTTGCATGAGATATTTGTGATGTTGTATCACTGGTATCCAGCTAAGAGGTCAAAGACTGATTCGAAAGGAAGATCCATGAATTCGTGGCACAAGAGAACAAAAATCCACAGCTGACAAAGGAACAGTGGCTAGACAGGTACATGTATACAAAAACCCATGAGATCATTTTATGTTCCTTTCCAGTTGAGTTATACGAGTGGATCGCAAAGCTAGTGGATAGCCAAGGAAGGTGGAGGCTTGATGGTCCTATTTCCTGGACCCTAGAGTTAGTATAGAGAAGCCTCTGAGGATAAGATCACCCACATTGTCAATCATTGGATCGACCAGATCATAGGGGGGTTTGTGACAGAATTTACATTCGATACATCAGTCAGTTATAGCGAGGCAGAGTGACACTTTTTCAAAGGTTTGTGAGGTAAATACTTGAAGTCTTTAAACACTTGGATTAAGATGTTATTGTGCAAAAAACAGGTTATACAACTACCATGATTTTTAGAGCTACGTGAAGTGGAAAGACTTACAAAAACGAGGAAAGAAAGGGTCTCGAACATAGCCCATTGGTTTCACCTCCTTTGAGTGACGAAGAGAGAGTAGCATAGGCTTCTCCATGAAGTACAATTCAGTTGATAAAATGAGGGTTCCCGTGACTACGACCTCCACCTAAAACACCTCCACCTTCACCACCATCACCCCCCTGCAACTTTGCCCACACCACCACCACCTCCACCACAGTTCAACATGGAAAATTTAGTGAAGCTACCTTTGTTTATGGGCTTGGGAAATGAGGACCCGAACCAGTTCTAGTTCATCATAAAAGTTGTACAGGAAGCTCATGGTGTCACAAGCGATCACATGAAGAAGGAAATGTTGGTTAGTGCTTTACAGGATCATGCGCTAACTTGTTACATCAAGTACTAATGATAACCCAAATGCTCGGTTGGCAGAGATCCAGACCGCACTGAATAAAGAGTTCAGTGGGCCTAAATCCAAGGTGAAATTGATTGTAGGGTTCAAGGAAATCAAAATGAAACTAGGTGAGACACCTTGGGAATTGGATCAAAGATTGAAGTGAAAAATCCACGAAGCGAATATGAGCTTAACAGATGGAAAACACCGCAATTAGTTCGTGGCTTTGCTCCTGCCTCACTTAAGGGTTGCACTGTCACAATAGAATATTACAAATTAGGTAGAGGTCTTGGAGATTTCCATAAGATTGCATGAAATCCTGATGCAAGATCCAAATCTGGGCCTTCCACAGATCCATGTGTAGTTGCAAAATATTTACCTCGAAATGAAAAGCTTAAAGCAAGATAGAACAACTCGACTGGAGGCACGCGAAGAGATATGGTTCCTAAAATGTAAACATCAAGGGCATGAAAAATATCACTACCTAGTCTTTGCGAACTATATTGCAGGAGGAGTACCGATGCTTTTGAGGCTGGAAGCCCAAGAAGGACTGAGCGCGGGGCCTGCGTTGTGGTCCGCTATATGTCAGCTAGCAGGGTAACATATGACTGATAACTATGATTTGCTACAAAAGTTTGTACAAACACCCACCTATAGAGTTCAAGCAGAAACACGGCCTCCTGACCAAAGCACTAGGATGGCGGGAACCGGCATTCAGGGGCGTGGACGAGGCCAAGGTAGAGGAGGACCTAGTAGAGGTGAAGGATAAATGATCTGTTAAAATTGTGGAGGACTAGGACACTATGCCCATGAATGCACTAACCCAACACATCTGTCGTGAAAATATTATACTCAGTTTGATCGTAATACGAAGGACTATCCTACACTGGTAGCGAGGATATGCAACAAAGGGGTGTTGCCACCGCAATTGACTCAGAACCAGCAGATGATGAGGGTTGAGCTTTATGAAGAGGATCTAAATGTGAATATAGTGCTCCGAAGTGCAATTACAAATGGCAACGATAAGAGGAAACAACTTGAAGAAAACACATGGCATCCCAAAGCTCCAGAGAAGGAGGCTGAATTTGATTTGGAGCGTGCACGTGAAACGTTCATGGAAGCAAAGAAGAGATTCACTGAGGCCTCTACCTTAGGGAGCCGAGGTAAGCCTGTTCAAGAAATGGACCCTTCTATACTTAGGACCTTTGTAGAGACTTGTATGAAGCTTTTGCGTGATAGCAAGGCTATGAAGGGGTTATAGGAACTTATAAATAGATGCGCTGGAGACACTCTGGGGAACCCCACATGGTATGGAATAATGATAAGCATAAAGAAAGGTCAGGACATGAGATGAGACTGACCACACACATAGGAGAATATGAAATGGATCAGGTTATTTTGGACCTAGGGTCAGATGTGAAATTTTACAGAAGCAGACTGGGGAGCAAATGGGGAGATCCCCGTTGCAGTGGTCTTCGATTCAGTTAAGGATGGAAAAACAACAAAAGGTCATCCCCATGGGATGGCTGCAAGGAGTAACTATAGATATTGAAGGCGCAAGCACATTGGCTGATTTATAAGTAATAGAAATTGTGGATGACATCAACCCCTACCCTGCACTCCTTGGCATTGATTGGGCTACTGACATGAATGGGGTAGTCAATCTAAAGAACCGAAAGATGATATTTGAAAAGAAATCACTTCACGTAATAGTACCCCTAGATCCTACTGAAGGATCACATTATAATGAACCAGTATGCGATTATGTGAATCCAATATTGGGTGAATCCAGAAACAGATGGATGAGTTAAATTGGATCAAGAGAGTTCCTGCAACTCAGACTCATATGAAGAATTATAGCACTGGCAGAATTAGGTACATGAAGTAACCACACTGTCCTATAACATGGTGACCCAGTTGCTACACTGTGTGTCGTTAGAGGTAAAAAATCTACCCAATTATGATGGCTTGAATGATGTGGATGTGTTTTTGGATGCATTTGAGACGGAAGTACCAAGGAAGCAGTGCTTCCAGGCTTTGGACTGGGCATTACACGCTACACCCATGAGATGGTGGGGTATGAATAAAGGTAGTTTTTACGATTTGCGTGAGTGTAGGAGGATGATGAGAACACACTTTGGGAAGCCGAAGGTATGAGTAATAGACAAGTGTGATGGAAAGGATCACCTGCATGCACACTTGGCCAAATGGACTAAGTCCGATGGAGTGAAGCCCCAACCTGAATGGGTGCACTTATTCTGTCACACCTTGGATGTCATCTCGATGAAATGGTACTTGGAGACAGAGCTCCACCATGGCACAGGTGAATGGGATATTTTATGCGAAGGGTTCATAATGACGTTAAACCTTGAAGACAGGTTTGACTGTATCGACGAAGTGCTGCAAGAAGTTAAAGCATCAATCTTTAGGATACCGTAGAATCCTTTGGATCTGGATCAACCCAATTGGACCACTTAGCTGAGTCACATGATGGAATGCTATAACATAACTACTAAAGAAGAGTATGAGGACCCACAAAAGATTAATATCCCTGAAACTAAGGGTCACTGCAAGGTCGAGGGACCACAGATTGAGAATCCTAATATAAGCTCGCCACTAAAAACGAAATAGGTAAATCTTGGTATGAAGGTGGAGCCCAAATTCATGAAGATTGGAGATTACAAGGATGATGCAATAGTATTTAAGGTTCCCAGATTGATCCATGAATACTAGGATTTGTTCCCTACCAAGTTTACATAGTTAAAGGGGATAATAGGAGACCTCGGTGTTATGAAGATCACGTCAAAACCTGACGTGAAGCTGGTTAAGCAAAGGCCTTACTATATCAATCTGAAGTATAAGGAGAAGGTTTACTTAGAGTTAGATAAGATGCTTGCAGCAGGCATCATTGAGCTCGTAGAAGTATCTGATTGCGTAAGCCCAATGGTGGTACAGGAAAAGGAGAAGAAGGATGAAATAAGGATATGCATAGATCTCAGGAAGTTGAATGATGCTTGCTTGCACGATCCTTTCCTGACTCCGTTCACTGATGAGGTATTGGATAATGTAAGTGGCCAAGAAGCGTACTCCTTCACTAATGGGTTTTCTGGGTAACATCACATCAAAATCATGTCTTAAGATAAAAGCAAGATGACCTTCATGACTGAATGGGGATGTTTTCAGTACACTTTAATGCCTTTTGGATTAAAGAATTTGCCTATGATTTTCTGGCACGTAGTCATTGCTTCATTCAAAGACTTCATTCATAAGTTTCTGGAGGTGTAATTTGATGACTCGACTATGTTTGGGTTGGTGAAATGCCATGTGGCAAGTTTTTGCTTAATGTTAGATACTTGTCGAAGGTATCAGATTGTTCTCAATTTGAAGACATGTTTGTTTTGTGTTCCTTTGGGGAATCTGCTAGGTCATGTGGTTTGTAGATAGGGATTGATGGTAGATCTTGCGAAGATCGTGGTTATAGTTAACTTGGAGGCGTCGAGGAGTGTTAAATAGTTGTGCGCAACCTTGGGACATACTAGGTACTACAGGAAGTCTATCAAGGGCTATGCCCAGATCATTGTAGCTATGGAGAAGTTGTTGAAAAATTTGTCATGTTTTGTTGCAACGAGGACTGTTAGAAAAGCCTGGATGTATTGAAAGGAAAAATGGTCACCACGTCGATTTTAGTCTTCCCAGATTAGAAGAAGGAGTTTCATGTACATGTAGATGCATCATGTATAGCACTGGGAGAAGTACTGACATAGGATGGAGGAGGAGAATTGGACCATCCGATAGCATTCAGAAATAGAAGGTTATCGAAGGTTGAGAAGAACTATTCCACATCTGAATACAAAGGATTAGCCATGGTATATGTGCTCCAGAGGTTTAGACACTATTTGCTGGGTGGACATTTCAAGATGTATACAGATCATTCTCCATTGAAATACTTGGTCAATAAGCCTGTATTGGTGGGGAGAATTTGTAGGTGGTTTTTGTTGCTCCAGGAGTATGATTTTGAAGTTATTGTGAAGCCTGGATGACTAAACGCGGGACCAGACCATCTATCATGCATCGAAATGGGTGAAGAGCCCACTAATTTGGAGGAGCTATTGCCTAACACACATCTATTTGGAATGCGCATTGTAGATGGTCACTTTGAAGGCATCATACACTTCCTAATGACAGGAACTAGCCCAGAAGTTTATACCGTTCAGTAGAAAAAAGAGTTAGTGGTGCACGTGACAGACTCTTCTATCATTGTAGAACATCTATACAAAATGGGGTTTGATAAAGTATTACGATTATATGTACCAGAGTTTGAAAGGGGAAGTATCCTTGCAGATGCTCATGGGGGAGCTTCTATGCACAGAAGATTCTACGCACAGGGTTATGGTGGCCAACCCTCCATCAGGATTCAAAAGTCTACTACAAGGTGTGTGATGTGTGTCAAAGGGCTAGTAGGCCATCGTGAAGAGATGAGCTGCCCCTGAACCCATAGATGAGGTTACAACCTTTCAAGAAATATGAGATAAATTTTGTGGGACCCATTTAGTCCCAAGGGAAGAATACGAGAGTGCAGTACATTATCACTGCGACTGAGTATTTGACATGACGGGTTGAGGGACACCCTATGAAGGACTATATAGGTGCGACTGCTGCAAAGTTTCTCTTTGAGTATGCATTTACACGATTTGGGGTGTTATCACAAAACCAGTACTGATGGCTGCTAATCAGTAAGACCTCATGTAACTGTTTCAGACCAGACTTTTAGTTAGGGATTAGCCTCCCTAACCTGAGAGGGCTCTCTCAAAAACAAACTATTGATTTATCCTTAAGCACAAAGAGGGCTAACTCTTGAAATGAGAATTTATTAAACTTGCTGGTTGGACAGACAGCATAAAATTTCTTCCATTGGGCTCATGGAGTCAAACATATTTTAGTAAACTATTAACTGTTCATTCATAGAAGCCAAGGCATGTAATGTTTAGACATTCAAGACATTCATCAAATAATAAGTACACACAGGAAGTCTAAACACTAGGTGAATTCAGAGTGATTGTGTACCTAAAGAGCTGTAAAACATGAAGGACAAGAACCTCAACTTATAAGTATACACAGGAAGTCTGAGCACTAGGTGAATTCAGAGTGATTGCATACTTATAAAGCTGTAAAACTTACATTTGGTAAGACAAAACCACAAACATCTTGAGCATTTTAACAAAGTATGAATCTTGGGAAGAATAAATAGTCTTTCTATTACTGTAAAAAAGATTTATACACAGGCCAATATAACTCTGTTTTTGCATAAATATCCAACCCCCTTACATCAGAGTTTCTCCTATATATAGGAAAACAAAACTCAAACTACTTGAGACTCCTCTTCCAGCATGAGGGGAGCTCGATGGCCTAGCATTAACTAACCCTATCTATTCTTAAACAAACTTATTAAATACATCAGGTATTGTGCAGTAAATACATAGAGTCCTAATCATATTGAAACTCTAATTCTATCTCCTCGTGTGCATGATGCCTTTCTTGAGCTTTGACACCTGTATCCTTTCTGTAGTGGCCGAGATATATTAGAGAGGCATTCACTGAACAAGCTGCTTTGGATACTAGCTGTGCAGATGACTCATTAGTTGGTGAAGATGTGTGCCCTGTTTTCACGGTCCCTGCCTTCCATCAGTCTTCATTTCCAAAAGAACATGCTTCAAACTATTTAATACCTTTAATAACCACGCATAACACCATATGCCTTATGATCTGGATGCTTTGTGAACTGAACAGGTGTCCAACCCAAAATTCCGGTAACCCTACCAGAACCCTAATAATTCAGTCATAAAGTAGCTTTAGGAAGACTTTAGAAAAAAACGAAATATTTCACCTTTTGCTCCAACACTTACACCTGTCACTCTTTGAATGCTTAGATAGCCTTGTATGGTCTCTTTCCTGCCCTCGAGGAATTCCTTTCAAAATTTGCTAACCTCAGCATCAACTTCATTGTTTTCTTACAAAACAGTCATCTACAGCAGTTTCGTAGCGCGCTACGAAACTGCTGTTTTTTATCAAAACAGAACATATGAATCTTTAAGCACTGTTGACTTAATTTCATGATTTCTTCAGCTACCTTGTACAGGTGCTAGGGATCTAAAAAGGTTCAAAATGATGGAAACCAAAATTAATCAAAACTTGAAAAGAAAATTTCCCCTTAGATCAATGAGTTAGTTTACCTAGCTTCTTCTTCAGACTACTAACTTCTTTCTTCAAAGCCTTGTTTTCTGCTCTTAGGCTTGTGTTAAGCTGTTTCATGGTCTTTGCTTGCTTAAGAGCTGGCACTGTCCACAAATATGCATCAGACACTGATTCAGTTTGGCCCATTAGACTTGTACTGCCTTTTAGCACAGCGTTTCTATAATTAGCATATCTCACTGCCCTTTCTTTAGAAATATTTTTAATCTGAGCCACTTCTTCTTGTGTTGCTCTAGCCTGGTTCCTGATAGCTATGACATTTCCTCCTTGGATAATAAACACCTTTTGACTCTTGTCTTTACGCTGGGTTGCATGTACTGTTTTGGTCAAAACCTCAAGTACCTCTGTACTAGGCACTTCTACAGATACCTCCTCTTTCTGCACCTTCTCAGCCTCTTTAATACTTCAAAATCAATGAGCATCACCATCTTTCCAGATATGCTGGAAGCCTTGTTGATTGAACAAGTGTACAAGCCCACATCCTCGTATGTATCTTCAGCCAAACCCTAACCACCAGTAATAAAGTACCTTTATTAAAGCTATAGCTTAAGACAAAATATTTTACCTTTATGGAGAATGCACACTTGTCATCCTCTGAATAGCTAGGATAGACTTAAGTGATATCCCTTATGTTTCTTAGGCGTTTCCTTCAAAAATCTGCTGACGTCACCATTAAACTGCTCATTTTCTTCATAAAACAACACCTACAGCAGTTTCATAGTGCAACTTTGGTCCTTCGTTTCTCCCAGCTCATGATGTATTTGAAGAAACGGAAAGAGGTTTTTGTAGTGCAGCATGTTAGGAATAAAAACCTCTTTCATTTTGCAAAATTTCGTTCTCAGCTTCTCAGGAAAGCTTCTGCAAGTTAACTAGTAAGAACAGTTTTTCTGCTAAAACAGGCTGCTTCAGGGGTTTTGTAGCGCAAGGTTTGTTATGTGTATATGTCTTCATTTATTGAATTTTCCTTTTTATTAGGGCTCAAACCTTCTAAAATGATCTTATTACACTTCTGAAGAAACGTCCCTTTCAAAATAAATCCCTTTTGCTTTCAAGGTAGATCCTTAAAAAACAAAACTGTCACTTTCAGCAGTTTCGTAGCGCGCTACGAAACTGCTGTGTGAGTCAAAAACACATAGTTCTCTTTTTCTAAAATTGTCTCTCTTGGGATTTCAGTAACTACAGATATAACCTCTGGATATATTGGTAATTCAAGCACTCCAACCTTTGAATTAAATCCTGTGAAATTTGAAGCAAATTCTTTGGTGACTTGCATGTGACCTCCTTGAAGTTTTTTCACAAAATCTCCAACAACCAACCTGTTTGAAAGCTTGTCCAATATAATACACCTGCCTGACCTACGATCCTTCTCTTCTATGAACAAATCCATGGAATTCCTGCAAGATGAAAATTGAAAGAGCTTGCACCATCTTAATCTTGATCATTGCCTTGCTTGAAATGAAAAGAGAAGCTACTTCACTTGGACTTCAAAGAATTCTGATTAAGTACTTGTCAATTTGCTTCTCATAGATGAACCCAAACATAATCATAACTGAAAATACTTGGCTCCTTTTTTGAAATTTGAAAAATGACTTGACCAAGACTGACTTACAACTTTGAAACCATACAAGTTGTCCAAATTGTTTTTTTTTTTTGAAATTTTGCTAGTGATAACATGGGGGTCCAAATATTTTGATGAGTGATCGTAGTACGCACTCTTTGAATGAGACGATCAACTCACTGATGGAGGCATTTTAGGTATGTCACTAGAAAAACATGCCTTATCACCTACAGGTTAATGGGATGGTGGAAGCATTATAGCATACTGGAGAACATGCTGACCAAGGTTTGCAATGCTTGGCGAAGCGAGTGGGACCTGCATATACCCGCAGTACTATGGGCCTATGGGATGACATGCAAAAAGTTGACTGGACAGATACACTTTAGGCTTGTATACGGTGTTGAAGTAGTGATGCCCATGGAATACATTGTGCCTAGTCTGTACATAGCATCACTCACAGGTATGATGGATCTCGAAGCCTTGGAAAAGAGGCTTGTGCAACATGCTAAGCTTGAGGAAGAAATATTTATGGTTAGATTTCAACAAAGAGGTCCAAAAGCAGCGCGAAAAAGCATGGCATGATCGACACATTAAGCTAAAAACTTTTAAGGCAAATGATCTGGTTTTGATATCTCACAACAAGTTTTATAAATTTCTAGGGAAATTTAGAATGCACTAACTAGGGTCTTATGTCATTAAGGAGATTACCAATGGTGGAGAAGCTTAGTTGGTTAAATTGAATGGAGATTCCTTCCTGGGAAAGGTGAATGGTAGCCTATTAGAGCCATACACCAGTGATCCAGCCAAGTGACTATATGAAGGTAGCATAGTCTTAGCACTCCAGGCAGCTGAAAGGAGGCGCGGGACTATCAACTACACTGCTCGGGTTGGGAAACCACACGATTGGAGGATTATGCAGAATGAGGAAATGTCACAGGGTTTGCGATAGCATGAAGAGAGTTGTGCTACCCAGGGTAATTTATGCAGGTCAGTCGAAAAGTGACCGTTAAAGTTCCTGTTCATGATCTGACAGTAAAAATGCATCGAAATGGAGTAGGCGGCCAGCATTTAAGACAAAATTTATGGGTCATATCCTTGGAAATCTACCACCAATCTAACATTAATGAACCAAATGTGGGGGGAGGTCAGATTTGAATTCAAAATGGCCTATAAATTATAGGTGGAGGTCTAAAGAAAAACTCTTGGCATTTTTAACATTGAGTTCGTAAGCTCTCAGATATGCATGACCCACACATTCTTCGAGGAATTGCTTGACTGCCTCGTGTTTGATTAGTTTGCAGAGTCCAACTACAATTTCATCCATGATTTTATCCTAGGATACGAATCTATGGACACTGAAGCAATAACAACTGAGGGAGGTAGAGGGAGATGCTCTAGAAGTTGCAGAGGTACTTGTTGAAGTTTCCAAGTCTCCATAGATGCCTAGACCAAAGCCTACCCTGAACAAAGAGAGTGTGAAGGATAGGAAGGGAAAGTACGTGGTGACACTAGTTTGTGCGTCCCCTAGAAGAAACCCATAGAAGGATAAGCCCACCGCACAGGAAAAGGGCAAAGCCATTAAATTGGAGCCGGAGGAGGATGAAATTGAGGACATCCCCATAGATGATGAGGATTTGGGGGTGGAAGTGGAGGAAGTTGAAGTTGAGGGTTTTGACCCTATCACTAAGTTTCCCGAATACATCCCTCTACACAAGGACAAGACCAAGGTTGCAAAGGACATTGATGAACGCAAGGTCGCCTTGCAAACAACTCTGTTGCTGGACGAGATTGTCTTTCAAGGAGCATGCTTGGGGTAGGTTCCACTACTGAGACTGGAAGATTGGGAATTAGATGAACATGAAAAGTTACTGCACTTGGTGACAGAACATCTAATGCACCATGTTGTTCACACAACCACTGGCATGACTACATTGGAACCACGGAAGTGGTTCAGGGAAGTAGACAAGACATGTTTGCTCAACCTGCTATGTGTACCACACTATAATTGAACACCCATTACATTATTGGTCATCAAGCAGTTGCTATGATTGGTGCACGATGGGTGTCTATGGCTGGAGGAGTCGATACCCATCATTGACAGGTTGATCCATAGGATCATGCGGCTGCCCTATACAGGGGAGAATATGGCCATGATGTTTGGAAAAAAGGATGGTGAGAAGGCCCTTGCGGAGGCCATGAAGGAGAAATTCAAGATTGCAAAGAAGCCATGAGGATATGCCATCCTGCGTATCTATGACCCCGTGGTCAAGGTGGCCACGAAAATTTTGGGAGGGAAAGTTATGAGGAAGTGTCGCGCAGATGAAGTGTCGGCACCAGTCATCGTGCTAGCGGCACAATGTAATGAAGGAGTCCAGTTTAATTGGGCACGCTACCTCTATGTTGACTTCCTTATGAACTACCGCGAGGCATAGGAGCTCAACAAGACCTTCCACTATGCGTGGCTCTTACTGTCGATTGTGCTAGTAGCTTAGGAGTTGTCAGATGGTAGTAAATTCCCCTCAATCACGTTGGACCTACTAGAAGCAATGAAATACGCTTCCCTATGGGTGACCAAGGATGCTCAGTGCACCAAGGATAGCAAAATATTCTGGATCTTAATGGAAATGAACATATGCATAACTATCAATTGCAAACCGCAATTGTCACCTATTGTGTTTTCCAAACTGCAGGAGTAAGTAGAGTTCAAGGCAAAATTTCATCGCATATTGATCAGGGCATGGAAGGACCCTGAGTAGACATGACATGACTTGCCTTACTTGGCAAGGGATGATGTGATTGGTGCAGTTCTTGATCGTTGGCCGGCATAGTGGTGCACTGCCTCAAACTTGGAAATGGGATCGAGAAAGTCCGCCGCACAGTGCAAAAAGGAGGAGGCCAAGCTCAAGACAGTGCAGATGGCTGAGAAAAGGAAGAAGTAGGCCATTGACAAAGCCCAGGCAGAGCACAATGCGACCTAGCAGGCGGACAAGCAGACAGGCAAAACAGAGGATGGCTCTGAAAAAGGTGTGAGGTCTCCTATGCCTAAAACATAGGAGGACACAAACAAGTAAACAAAGCAGCATGGAGTGGACCCATAGATGGTGTGGTGTTGCATCAGATGTCCAAGAGAACAAGACAAAGTGGGGCCACCGAAGAAATCCAAGGCCAGTAAGATGTCATTGGACCCAATCACCCTAACAGAGGGAGATTTGAATGACATTGGAGACATGGTACGGGATGTCACCATGGAGGTACTGTAATAAGTAGCAACAACAACAACTATTAGGAGCCATCGAGACAAATCCAGATGAGCAGTAGATCCATGCATCACAGGTTCGCATGGTGTCCACTAGCCTCAATATCGGTACTTAGAAAGCTGTCGAGATGGTGCTTGCGAAGGAATCCTGAGTGATAGTGCTTCCAGATGGAGCACTAACAACAGAAAATGAAGCTGACAGGCTCGTTGTTAGTACCTTCAAGAGAGTGGGGTTGAACTTGGCAGTCCTCCCTGATGAGGCACTCCACTTACTATAGGATGGAGTGATCGCGAAGATGACAGCCCAAGAACAATGCATTGTGTAGGTAATTGGTGAATAACAGATCAATAATGTGTAGCTGGCACTACAACTAGACTCTTCTGTCATTACCATGACCAAAGTAACCGACCAAAACAATTGCATAGCTCAGGTCTTGGAATCGTCCGAGAGTTGGCCATTCATGATGGAAAACCAGCTATGGTGCACATTTGCAAGCTTGCTATAGGGGTGCACGACACTCACACATAGTTGGGTAAGGTTTAGTTGTAGCTAAAGTTGCAGATTGCAGATTTACAACTAAAGGCCCAACCTTCAACTCCACCAAAAGTAAAGAAGAAATGCGCAACCACTATTAGAGAGGTGATAGCGACAGTAGACAGTGCAATAGCAAACTACACACAACTTTTTGAACAGTCGTTCGAGGTCCTAATGAGCTTGCAGGAGGATCCTAATGTAAAGTAGCTAGAGACAGAGGTGTGAGAATTGCAGCAATGCTATGATGAAGTAAAAGGAACAACGCGCATGCACTCTCACACAGAGACTGGAAAAGCTACAGGAGGCCAAAACATTGAATGAACAAATAGATGCAGCGCAACACAAATAGGCAGTGCTGAAGGCGCACTTGAAGCCCTGGTTGGAAGAAGCTTACAATCATGACCTCCATTCAAGGAAAGCTTGCTACTCTACAAGAAACTTAGCAGAAGCTTCAGGCTGACAGTTCAAGACCAGCGACAGAGCAGTTGGTTGAAGAAGTGAAGAAGGTAGCTACACAACACATCATCACGATTGCCATCATACATCTCAAGCTGGGAGGTCTTCTCACCAAGATATCAGTGTCTGCAGAGTGACTCGAGGGTGGGTCGCCATGTTTGTGTTGGGGTCTTGTTGGGAACAAGTTTCCCCAAGGACTATTTTGGGGCCAAAAGTCCATGTTTTGGGACAATTTTGTAATAAAGTTGTAAAGTCTCAACATTATGTGGTCGCAGAGCATGAAGGTGTCAAGAGTCATAAAGGGTTGTCTACCCTTATTTTCTAAAATGTAAAGTTGGTTGTAAAGATCCACCCATGGTTTGCAGACCATGGGATAGTATAAAAAGGAGTTAAGTAAGTAAGCTCTAGTAAAAAATAAAATAAGTTAATAATTAAGCATTGGAGTTTTGGTAGAGAAGTTTAAGTGTTCTTGGGTCTTAGCATAGGTAAAGGCTCTACAACTGAGTGCATAGAGGCCTAGGGTGGAAGTCTTCAGGTGAGTGTGCAGACCCCTGCAGCTGTGTGCGCAGGGTGGATAAAGTCTTTATTAAACTGGAAGATATCAATAAAGAGAATTATTTTGCAATTACTATGTATTTAGCTCCTGTTAATTCATCTGAATATATTACATTTTGGGTTTAATTTACAATGTGTATTCGATGTGCAAATATATATGATTATGTCGATTAATTGAATGCAAATAACAATATGAATTTACACGAAACTAACTATGATAGATTAGTTAGATAAGTAAAACAATTTAGATAACTTGAGAACCTATACAATACATTGTCATAGCTGCATGAAAGTACCTAGACCACAGGTTAGGGCTCCATAAAGGTCAACCGTACGCCTTCGTAGAGGTACTGAAGGGTTGAATAAAGCGTAGACTGACAGATCCCTAAGTCTTAGCGATCTACATGAAATTAGTGGTAGATGGTATAAACCGAAATAATGACCATCTCAAGGCAGAGAAACTTGGTTGCAGCATCCCCCCATACTGCTTCTAGTGAGTCTTCGGTCCGCGCTTTTCATGCTAATGCACAAAGGGCCAATAGTGTAGGGATTTTTTTGGCTAACTAATGTTGAATCTAGGTCAGGCCCCATGAAGCCAGCACATGTGAATAGTCGTGCTGAACTCCAACATGCTAGAAAATCACTTGATACCAGCCAATGGTGTGAAGCATTATCAAGCGCGAGAGAAACCACCCATAATGTCAATGGATTTCAAGGTACTATTAGTACAATTCAAAAAATGTGAATAATGAATTGAAGTCGAACACCTGTGAAATCACTCGATCAAGTGCTAATGATGAGAACCTATCATTCAGTGTGAAGAACATATGATTGAGGCATGTGAGCTCTAAGGTGCTAGAAAGGAGTTTCTAGATCAACTTCCTAGATAATGAGCTAAAGTTGACAGGAAGTGGTCCATCAAAGGAAGGTCATAATGGATCCTTCATCATCGGCATGAAATGGGAAACACAATGAATGAGAGTAATCCAAGAATTTGATAGATGATAAGATAATGTACAGACAAGAATATGTCTCTTGAACACGTGGATGACACGACTCAAGATTTTGACAGCATTTTGCTTCATAGGATCGAAGGTGATGGCGACATTGTAGAGATCAGATGATAGGTTAAAATGGATAACCCAAACCCAAGAAGGAAAGTGACAGAGTGAGGATGTCCGAAAACTTGACATGAACAACAAATGAGTGTCAATGTTCAAGAGCAACATGTTGCCTCCAGTGAAGAATACAACTAAAGAATACTTCCAATTGCCCCCCACCATTTCTGGCAAGTACATCAGTTATTTTGAAACACATGCTTGAAGGGGATAGCATATGCTTGTAATATAAGCCCATGCTTCGAATGGATCCTACCTAGTAAATTTTAATGAGCGCTAGGAAGGATAATCTCATTCTTGTCATAATCACTAGTCCTATGTTCTTTAATCTTCTAACGAGTCTGACAAAGGTAAAACTCAAAATCTTTTTCATGTTTAGAGAGTTTGAAAAGGACACGGAAAAGAAAACTCCAAGGGTCTCTTTTCCTAAAGTTGTCTCTCGAACTCGAAAATATAGAAAAACATATTCAAGAGAACCTCCTAGTCATGTTTGACTAAGGTATACCATTTTCATAAATAGTTTTATCCTAGCTTGAAAAAGGGGTAAATGTATACTGGGTAAGCAACGTTTTGTAGCCTTTAATGATTTCATAATGACAAAAGCTCAGAAATCGTTTCATATTTTGAGAGTCATAAAAGATCTCAAAGATGACTCCCTACATTTATTTGATTTAACGAGTCTAAAAGGGAAAAATACTCGACAATATTTTCATTTTTTACGAGTCAAAAAAGAGCTTAAAGGTGACTCGTCCTAGAGGAACAAGTGGTATAAAGGGTAGAAATTGGTTCTAGTTTTGGTTGAACTACTTAAAAACTAAGAGGTCAAGAGGCTGGCTAGTAAGAGCACTCATCCCTATGGTTCCTCAAGAAAGGGTAAAACAACCAAGTGAAAGCGAATGATTGGCCAAAGAGATGGTGGCAATGGAATGGAGAAAAAACCAAGGCTTATCTAAAAGGAGACAATTATAAAAATGGAAATCATGAGAGATAAGATAGAGATGGGTTAATTTTTATACAATCTTGAACCACGAGGAATTATGATTCAATTCGGTTTCATGTTTACACAAGCTTGAAATGCAAAATTGTGCTTGGATTTAGTTTCATGTTTAGACAAACTTGAAATGAAAAGCTATTCTTGGATGAAAAATTGGCATGCCCCTACCATGATGAGAGCCGAGGCACATGCCCCCCAAACTTCGTTTCATTCACCGAAGTAGACATCTGGTTGCTAAAAGGTGGATGGAATGAAGTTTCACTTTTGAGATCAAGGAAATACTTGACTGGAATTTGAAAAAATCTTAATCAAATACTCAATTTGGGAAAAGGAAGTTGTTTCATTTTTAACAAGGTTGACACATTAAAATAACTATCCTCTAGACTCCTTATTTACTTTTTCAAGGAGTTGGACACAAGACTAGGAACCATGCTCTAACACTTTGTTTCATTTTTTTAACGAGGTTGACACAAGACTAGGAACTGTCCTCATGACATTAGTTTCATTTTTTAACGAGGTTGATACAGCAACAAACTATCCTCAAAATCTGTTTCATTTTTTAACGAGGTTGACATAGAAAAAGAACTATCCTGGTACACTGTTTCACCTTTTAACGAGGTTGACATAGAAAAATAACTATCCTCGTATGTTGTTTCATTTTTTAACGAGGTTTACATAGAAAAGGAAATATCCTCATACGTTGTTTCAATTTTTAACGATGTTAACACAAAACAAAAACTATCCCCGTAATAGCTCATCATCGACCATATGAGAATGTGGCCTTCAAGAGGTCCTCACTAGACGGGAGAACTACGCTTTGGGTGGAACACATGTGAACTGGTACAAATGACAGATCAACCTCTAATGCCCCCAATACATAATGTACCATGCCATCTGTGTGATCATCAACAAGTGTGGAGATGGGACAGGTAACCACATAATTGACCTATTGCTTGGAGGGTACTACATGCAAACGAGAACCAATAGGGGATGACGGTAGGATTGGAGCCATCTGGTGAGTGACAAATGATAATTGGTCAATGGTCACTATTCTTCCTTTATGTGGAAAACAAACCACAGGGAAGAGAAAAGAAATAAGAGGTTCCATGAAATAAACATAACCACATCTAAGGAGGAGATTGAAATCTACCATCACATCTATATAGATGTTCTTTCTTCTCAAAGTAATAGGGAACTTTAGAAGGATGCCTCAAGTTTGACTAGATCCTCCATTGAAAGCCAATAGATTCTGGGTGACAGGCACAAGCTGTGGGGAACCCAAAGGTTGCCAAGTAGTAGAATACATGATGCTAACAGATGCACCTTCATCTAATATAGTTTTAGATACTACCATATTATAGGCTTGTACTGTAATCTGGAAAGGCACATAAGATTGAAGGCAAAAGGAAATCAATTGGCTCCAATCAAAAGAAATGACAAAACTACTTGGTAGGGTTATCATATGATTCCCTCCATGCTCTACAGGAAAGGGAGAGGGACTCTCTTGAACAGCTGTGATGCGAGGGTCACTCTTAGATTCATGAGAATCTAAAGGCAGATCCAAGTCAACACTCTTCTTGACCAATGGTTGGTCAGGAATAGACACAAGAGAGCCATGCTCAGGAATAGCAAGATGGGAAAGAGATAAATCCAAGTCAATCTCTTTACCAATTAAGAGATTGCTAGAAGAAAGCCTCTAATAACCAAGAGGAAGTTGGGGTTGAGGAACTATAAGGTTTTCTAAAACTTTGGAATCTTTATCCATAACATGACAAAGGTGAAGAAGATGCTCTCCTTCACATAACATACAAGGGAATTTAATTTTTACCTTCATCTTACCATTGCTAGCCGAGGGTGTAGGATCAACATGATCTCTTAAGGTTGATGGGGATGGTCAATCCATATTTTGAGACCATAGCTCTAAGACTCTGGCAATACCTGGACAGTCTCGAAGGAGATGGTCACCCTTACATAACTTGCAAGGGAATTTTACCTTCCACAAAAGATTGAAAGGTTTGTCGATAGGAAGTACATTTGAAGCAATCCCCGAATGGTTCGGCTCTCACTTATTTGACTTCATCTACTTCGTCTTCTTCTTCTTCATCTTAGCCTCTTGGTTACTGGATTTAAAACTTTCACCAGGTGAAGTAGAAGAGGAGGGTGAAGAAATAGGTGAAGAAGGTGAGAGGTCAACCTTAGAATCAACATGGTGTAGTTAAGGTGAAGGATATGGTTGCACAGAAGTTGGGACACTCGATACCACTGAGGTCGAAAATAACCAGACATGTAAACCAATATTTAACCTAGGAAGGGACAATGTTTCCATATCAGGAGTGCTAGCATTTCCAAAGAAGGAAAAGGATCAAGACTCCCATCATAAGGGAATCCTTGACTGGTAAACTCCTGAAATGTTTCGATTGGAATCAACCCTAAAGAAACACTAAGGAAGATGACTTTAACAAATAATATTTTATGGGCTATTAATTTTCAGACACTGAAAAGTACAAGCATGAAATCTCCCCAGGTGGTATGTTTGGTGTATCATGTTTACAAAGCAACAGACTCAAGTTCCTATGGATAAAGGATCGCAACTTGTAGGGGTCTCCCTTTATATATGCAACGGTACGAGGAGCACAATTCCGTACTAGTGTTGTCTAAAGTTAACAACAACTGCTAGGTTTAAAGACGTCAAAACACATCTCTAGCCTAAACCACTAAATGTGAGCGTTAAGTTTCAATGCTTCCTTAGGTTAATTCAATAAATTTTAACTGTTGATCTTCAATTAGGTTTCAATTCCAAGGCCCTATCGTTGTCATCTGAAAACTCCTATATGCAATTGTATGAGAAAATAAATCTTTGTCTTCAATGAAAGTTTACATTAATTGAGGGATAGAAAACACATAATCAATGCAATAATCAAACAACCAAATCTTTCACTAATAAATGCCCTAAATGCACATAATCTTCCTTTAACAACAAAAGAAAATTATTTCATTTCTAATGCTTTACGATGATGCAATTCTAGGTTCTAAATGATGATACTAATACAATATTTTCTTTTAAGTAAACTAGAGTTCTGTTTTTTCTCTTCGTAAAATGCAAAATGAATCTTTCACAAAGATCATTTTTAATGAAAATTTCACAATTATGAACAAACAAGCATCAATCAAATCCAAAGCATAATAAATGAAACTAAAATCTACTTATTCCCTAAATCAGACAACCCAAACACATAAATGCCTCAATTGACAAGCCAAGCAATGTAATATATGCTCAGAAAGAGAAAAGAGACACTTGAAATAGGAGAACAAATGAGACTCTTTCAGTCATTCAATTGAAAATGAAGCAATGACGGTGTTGCGACTGAAAGATGGATTAAATGAAGCAGAAAATCAGAAACTTGACACAATGAGTAAACAAACAAATGAACAGTAATTGACCTAGAGGCCTTAGGGTCATAGAAACCATCCAAAAATATAAAAAAAAATCAAGCAATGAAACTTCAAGCCAATCAATCAATAAAATTGAGAAAAAGAAGCATCCTAGTCACTTTTGGGTGGAAGAAGAGAGTCTAAGGGTCAAGACACACTAGCACTAGAATGGGAAAAAACTCTAATTGTTTCTTAACTCAGAGGCTGGCATGACTGTCAGGCTAAAACTAGCGGTGATAGGTCTGATTGGTGCGACTATTTGGCCAAAAATAGTGTTGATTGAGGGATTCAAAGAAAAAATAAAAAATAACTTCACACAAGGCCAGACTTAATAGACCGGAGGATGGGATGGTGTCTATATGCCATCAAATAGGTCAATACAAATCCAAAATACCATAAAGAAATAAACTAGGCACACAAGTAGAAAGAATAGAGTGATGAAAAGGAGATGTATTTCCCTAGTGGAGTCACCAATTTGTGTTGTAGGAAGATTCTCTCTATAGACAAAGACAATCCCTCTAGCCCAAGGGAGAGGGTCTAGCCACAAATAAGACCATATAATGTAAATTTCCTTAGATTAGAATCGAATAAGAGGAACTACCTCTTATAACGCTAATCCACTTGATGGTGATCTTTCTTCCTCACTCTAGCTTCCATTCGTTCAAGTACATAAAACAAACATGCAAGAAATAATAGCAAACGTGATAGCATAAAATCGAATCCAATCTACTTAAAGGGTCAAGGAGTTGTAAGCTATCAAATGTAATATCACACCCAATATAGGAAATAAACCATTAGTTGTATTAAAATCAACTTCAAAGAAAAATACAACTGAAGCCTTGACGTTGGAGATCTCCTTTGTGGTATCCAGGTCTTGCAACATGCCTTTTCAGCACTCATTTTCTCCTCTAGCTTGACATGAAATGGATTCCAAGCTCTGACTCTTTATTCTCATATATTAGCTACCAAAGACTACTCACTTTTCATTTAAGACTAATATTCTTCTATCAAAAGCTAAAGATTTCATAATTTTGCAGCTGGTTCGATCTCTCCACCACCTTCACTATGTGTTGTATTGTATGTAACCAAAAAGGGTAAGAGGAAGTGGTTTATATAGGGAGAGGAGGATAAAAATGAGATCCACTCAAGGGGGAAGAAGGTCTTATCTCCTTGGGAAGGTCCACTTTTAAGGGGGAAAGAACCTTATATGGAGTTCTCGGCCCTTATCCAACCAAACAAACATCCAACACATTGCCACTAGAAGTTTCTAGATGTGAAACTCCATTTCGTTTTATAAAAATTTTCCAGAAGTAGACCAACGCAAGTATTGGGCTAATAGTAGCACTGATCGGCATGGGTCATAGTGTAAAACTATATAAATCGGTGCGAGTGAGACATGTGGAAAGAGAATTGGTCTTAAAAAATTGGTTTTAAGAAGGATTCTCTAGAAATTTTTTGAAGGGAGTGGGGACTACTTTCTTCAAACTTCAAGGGATTCAAGAGGATAGGTTTCATGGTGAAAGTCTAGCAAGATAGTCACTACTAGGGTTCTCTGGGATCAGGAATGGGGAATGACAGAAGTGTGACAAATTAATGTGTAACATGGCAAAGTGTTAAGGAAACACAAGGGAGAACTAGTTTCAAATGCATGGAAATGAATGAATAAGAGTATGATGGGGAGCGTCAGAAAATGCTATGTGTGCCAAGTGTCTAGGAGTGCTAGGATATGCTAGGGAGTGCCAAAGCATTCCAGGGAATGTAGGAGATCCTAACACATGCCACACAATGCCAAGGGGTTGTTAGATGTGCGAGGTGTTAAGGCATATCAAGATGTAAACTATGTTGCTTAGTTGCTTTACGACCACGATTGGATTTGATCCTTGACTTCGTAACTTGTTAAGTTGTATGATTTTAAATTCAACATGAGTAGCCTATGATGAATTACAGGAACTTCTTATTTTAACAAGGAATAGTCTAGTTGTATTAATTGTAACTTGGTCAAGTTGTTGTAGTCGAGGTAGGATTTTGTTGGATTCCTAAAGCTGCAAAAAAAGTAAGGGTAGTTGTGAGGGAATGATGGCTAAGGAGTGTTAAGGCATGCCAAGGAATGAAATGGCATGCTAACAAATGCTAGATAATGTCAATGCATGCCAAGGATTGTTGGGGAGTGTTATGGAATCATAAGGGAGAATTAGGTCAAAATGCATGGAAACAAATGAATAAGAGTGTGTGTGAGGGGGTGTCCAAGAATCATAAGGGAGAATTAGCTCAAAATGAATGGAAACGAATGAATAACAGTGTGTTCTAGGGAGTGTCAGTGAATTCTAGGTGTCCCAAGGATGAATTTTGTTAGGAGAATTTTAGAATAGGACTTGCCAAAGGTAAGCCTATGATTGCGATACGGGACTGGACAAAAGTAGTTTCATAAAAAAAAAAGACTTTGGGCTAGGAACAACACTATTTTTGCAATGAATTGGTTGGGTTAAGAAATTGAAAAAAAGGTAAGGCTATCTATAAGGTCATGGCAACTAGGAGTGCCAAGGTGTGGTATGGAATTCCAGGAATTGCTAACACATGCGAGATAGTTCTAAGGCATGTTATGAATTCCAAGAAATGCCAAGTTCTAAGTCATATCAATATGTGTCAGATGGTAGGTTGTGGTGCCAACGCATGCTAAGGAGTGTTAGGAAAACATAAGAGACCATTAGTTTCAATTGCATGGAAATGAATGAATAAAAGTGTGACAGAGAGTGTCAATGGGTTCTAGGTGTTCTAATGAGGGAGTGGCAAGATATTCTTGGTAGTGGCAAGGAATGTGAGAGTGTCAGGGTGACATGTGAAGATATTCCAAGTGTCAGGGTGTGTCAAGGCATGCCAGGGAGTTTTAGGGGTTCCATGGAAACATAAGGGAGAACTAGTTGAAAATGCATGGAAATGAATGAATAAGAGAGTGTGATAGGGAGTGTTAGTGAGTTTCATGTGTGCTAAGGATGGAGTGACAAGGTTATATGCTAGGAAATGTGAAGGCATCCTAGAGTTCCAGGGCATGTCAGGGAGTGGCAGTGTGTGCTAGGGAGCGCAAAAACATGCCAAGGAATGCAGGGAATGCTACCATGTACAACATAGTGCCAAGGAATTCTAATATATGTAAGGTTATATGGCATGTCAATATGTAAACTATGTTTCTTAGTTGTTTTACTACCATGGTTGGATGTGAGCCTTGTCTTCGTAACTTGTTAAGTGCGATGAGTTTAGATTAGACATGAGTAGATTAAGATGAGTTATAGGTAGTTCTTAGGTGGAAAAGGCATATGTTCAATTTCTATGGCACATGAGAATTTGGGTTTGGTCTTAGAATGTTTGATGCAAACACACTCAAGTGCCACAACACATCTACCTTAATGCACAACAAAATATACACATATCAGGGAATCAAGCAGTGCACATGACAATTTTTAACTTTTTCAAACACTTTTTCATTATATTACAAACTATAATACAACAACCTAGAGTTTTCATACAAGGGATCATGGCCCTTTACAATCACAATGATACAAGGAACAAAACTAGGGTTCGGTGTTAGTAATTTTACAACTAATCTATCCTTAACAAGACAACACTTGACCTACTTATTGATGGTGGCCACACACACCCTTTTCAGTCCATGTGACCTGAACATATTTGGAAGGTCCTCTTTCCTTCCATTCTGCAGCTCCTCAATATGCCTCTATCAATGAGCTCAACTGCTTTAGGTTACTAAACTTGGCTCAACAAACTCTACCCTATAAATACCTCCTTCAAGGTCTGCAACACTTAGGGTCTTCGATCAATTTGTGAACATATCTTTAGTCTGCCAACTTTTTCTATATTACTGATCCATGATGAAAATTTTAGGGCTATACCCTTCTTCTCACTGAATCAATCCTTTGCAATTTAGTGAACTAGGGCTAGTTGGACATACCACTTGACCACTAATTTAGTCCTTAAAAGTCTGCACCTCCTTAGGCCCAATACACCTTCCCTTCTAGTACTCTTGTTGTCCTTTACAAGTACAGGACTTAGGAATCTTCCTTGACAATCACCTAAAAACCCCGCAATTGTATTTTGACTACCATTAATATTCCCAACCATAGTCAATTATTTTACAGATCTAGGGCCCACAACACTGCCCTCATCTAGGGATCGTCAAATATGCCACCTAAAAATGATTCACGTCCTCTCAAAATCACTATTATTGTGTTCAATTTATTTTTTGTCGAATCTATGAACAACTCTAAACCACTCCTTTTATCATCCTTCTAACAATTTGTAGATGACTAAACTAGTGGCACAAATCATCCACTAATAGTCCATTTACTAATTGTTATAGGCTGCTTTAGTTCTTCATAAAAAAATCTATGGAAAATACACCAAAATAAACTCCTCTTCATTTGAATCAATTCTTCATATGGCATATTTTTTATACTCAATCTTATGTACAAGTTCTACCCTCCTTTGGATCTGTTATCTCCACACATAATTTGGAAAACCACTTCCATATTTTTGGCATATATTATAGAGATAAAACTCACTCTAAGGGTCACAACCCCTCTTCTTCTACATAGATTTGTCAACGTATTAAGGGCATACCTTATGGACTAAACATGCTAGGAAACTGCCATAATTAGGGAATTATACTTCTATTTTAATTGCTTTAGAGCAAACCCTATCAACCCATAGAAAAAAAAATGTTTGCCTCCATAAACGACTCGACCTAGCTCGTATGGAACCATAGATTGTAGGCATTTATTTGACTGAATCTTGACATGAGATTCAGATATTTGTAACCCTCAAACTAGGGTTACCTCATTCAATATTATGCATGCAACTACTTTTGTTCTAGCTCGAAATTCTAGTGTAGACCCTCTTCCATTTTTTTGGTCTTTATCACAAACCTTATGGCCTACTAACCATCACAAGATAGGGTATCAAAATTATCTTCTACTTCATAATTTGATGTGGCCTTCACACAGACACACCATTGAAATCACATGACCAAATTCTCACAAGCAGCCTCTCTTGAGATCGACCTACCAAAAGAGAACCAACAATATGCCATTCTACTTCCTAGCTCAAACCCATTAAGGCATCCTCACACGATGATCTTGCTCTTGGTGGATGATCATGGCCTCCCTTTAGCAAACCTTAATCGACTTACTTTAGTACTACATATCTTCTGACCTCCTTTATCAAATGAGGTCCATCTCTCTTAATGTTCTTGACTTCATCTAAAGGCTTCCTAGGCTTCTTAGGAACCCTCTACAATTTATGTGTTTTATCCACTTGGAACTTATGAAATATTAATTTTCCTTTTTAGTTTTCCTTTAGATTTAAACACCATCTTGGGTCAAAAAAACCTTCGCTTGGGTTCTTTGCCACAAATCCTTTTGTGACAAAAATCACACAAACCCATCTGACTAGGCTTATGGACTACCCCCCAAACTACACAATTCAACAACATAGTGAAGTTGTAGTAACCATAACTTTCTTAAGCTGTTTGTTAGGTCCCTATAATACTAGTGATTACCCCATTACTATTGTATTTGTATCCCTTATTAATATTTTTGTGCCCCTATTGTCCCCATATTGTTATTATTGTGCCCCATAGAATTCCTCTATTTTTATTTTTGTGGCTTTATATTATTATTATTAGGTCGGCAGGGTTATCTTGTGACTCCTTAGACTCCTCTATATAGAAAGGAGGTTTTGTCATTTGAATCATCCAAGAATTATTCAT
This sequence comes from Pinus taeda, assembly GCA_000404065.3. Taxonomy (NCBI): domain Eukaryota; kingdom Viridiplantae; phylum Streptophyta; class Pinopsida; order Pinales; family Pinaceae; genus Pinus; species Pinus taeda. Next base: position 75,566 of record APFE030730245.1, read on the forward strand.
TTGTGTAATGTAAAGGAGGTTTCCCCCTCGAAGAGGCTCAATTCTAAGGCATTCAACTATCTTTTCTATCTTTTTGTAAGCTGGTTTCATAACATTTGGTATCAGAGCTTTGGATTCTAGGGTTTCACTCCTCCAAATAGGTCATCGTGGCATGTTTACTATAACTTCTTTTCTACGATTTCAGAAGCTAAAAAAAAAAACCCATTTAAGACGAAATTGCATTGGACCTTGGGTCCAAATTTCAAAAAATTTCGCGCTATATTTGAGGAGATATGATCTAAGGAACTTGGTCTTTTTGCAGACTCCTGAATTGCATTCCAAACAGGTTACCTGGGGAAAATAATCATAAATTTCTCTCTGAGCATCAAATTGAAATTTTGTAAGAAGGTACAGAAAGAGGATGGACTGTAGTTCCTTGTATATATCTTTCAGAGCCAAAGGTCAAAACAGTGACTCGTTTCATTTCGCACAAGTTCGCTCTCATGAACTAGTCTATAATCAGGTCACTGTGGGAGATTTGGCATAAATCTTCCCTGGAGAATCCAATTTGGATCAGACTGGTGGCATTCGAAAGAGGATGTAGAGGGCTACTGTAGATCACAATTTTAGAACTGGATGATCTGAAATTACAGAGATACATCAGATTCAATATCAAGCTCGTACAAAGTGAAAAAAGGTGTGTTGTTTTTTTAATTTTTGCATAAGCTTGGTTTGGAAAATTAGTTTGAATGAATTCAAAGGGCATAGTAAAGCATTATTATTGGTAATTGATGCTCTGAGTAAATAAAATGCAAACACCTAGTAGGCAACCTAAAATCTCTAGCATGACTCATAAAGAAGCGGAAAAAATGCAACATGATATATCAAAATTACAAGACCAAGTGCAACAAGTGTCACTTGCACAAAAAGGAACAAAATCTAAGATGGATGGTTTAAGAAAAGATGTAGAAGCTAAGATGGATGGTTTAAAGAAAGGCATAGAAGCTAAGATGGATTGTTTAAAGAAATTCATAGAAGCTAAGATGAATGACGTGGAAGCTAAGATCGACGATTTGAAGATAGGTTTGAAGACAGATTTGAAGACAGATATGGAATATTTGAAAATAGATTTGAAGACAGGTATGGAATATTTGAAGACATATTTGAAGACAGATTTAACAAAGTTTCTACAAGAAAAGCTTATTAATGGTGAAAGGGTAGTAAAGGAAACTCATGATGAGAACAAAAGAAATGTTAATCATGATTTCATAGACTCTAATGTTGGATCGAAGACCCACCATATTCGAAAAATCGATATGAGGAAGTTTGATGGCAAGGATCCCGCAACATGGATATTACAGATGGAGTAATTTTTTGATCTCAATGCAAAACACACAAAAGGTACGTACGACAACTTTATATTTGGAACCAAATCAATTTGTATGGTATCATTGGCTTTTCTCTCATAAACAAATTATCACTTGGGCAATTTTTACGGAAGAATTGATAGCACATTATGAGGATACAAAAAGCAACACTTCTTTTATCCAATTGATAAGTCTCAAACGAAAGGGTTCAATAATCGAGCACATTAAGGATTTCCAAAAATTGAACATAAGGGTAAAAAATATTCCAGAGGAGCATAGGATTGATGTGTTCGTAGTGACTTTAAAGGATAATATCCAACATGATGTTCACCTTTGGGAACCCGATTCACTAGAGAAGGAATTCAGGTTAGCAAGAAAAATGGAAAGTAAAATTATGGCAACAAGGAACCATACCACTCACAGCTATAAATATGGAAGTGTTTTTGCCCCTAGTCTTCCACAACTTATAAGGTTGACACCACAACCATTGGAAGAAAAAGGAGAAAAAATGTTTTGTTACAGTTGTGATAGAAAACACACTAAAGGTGATAAGCGTGCTGACAAGAAATTATTCTACATAGATTGTGAAGAGGAAGAAGAAAAGGAGCAAGAAAGGTCAAAATAAGAGGATATACTCCACGAACAAAGCCTAGATAAAGAAGAAATGAATCCAACCATATATTGTAATGCATTGGTTGGAATTACCACTCCTCAAACCATCAAGATAGAAGGACAAATCAAGAAGAAAACGGTAATAGTGTTGATTGGTTTAGGAAGTGCCCACAATTTTATTCATTGTAAGATAGCAAAAGAATTGAATTACTTCCTATATCGAGCACCAGAGTGTCAAGTGATGATTGCAAATGGAGGAACGATAAATTGCTCTGGAAAGTGCCATAATATCAAGCTATCCATGGGAGAATATGTATTGACTAGCCCAATGATTTCCATTCCAATGGGAAGTTCTAATGTTGTACTAGGAGTCCAGTGGCTACAATCCTTAGGTACAATAGCTTTTAATTTTCAAGAACTTTTTATGAAATTTTCTGCGGAAGGAAAGGAAGTTGAATTAATGGGTATTGCAGGGAAACTGGGAAGGATAATCAGCTCTAATGGTATGACAAAGCTTCTAAAAAAAGAACAAAGAGGTGTAATTTCATAATTATGTTTGCTAGACGTTTCCACATCGAAATCATCTATTTCTCTAGATCTCCAAAAAGTCTTGGACAATCATTCCAAGGTATTTGAGACTCCCAAAGGTCTCCCACCAATTCGTGATCATGATCATGCTATTCATCTGATTCCAGGAAGTGTTCCTCCAGACATCAGGTCGTATAGATAACCCTATGCCCGAAAGAGTGAAATTGAACGTATGGTTGCAGAAATGCTAGAGGCTGGTATAATTCAACCTAGTAAAAGTTCTTTCTCTGCTCCAGTAATATTGGTGCACAAGAAGGATGGATCATGGAACATGTGTCCAGATTATAGGGAGCTCAACAAGCTCATTGTTAAAAGATAAGTTTACCATTTTTTTCATTGATGAATTACTAGATGAATTGCATGCAACAATTTACTTCACCAAGTTGGATCTTTGTTCAGGATATCATCAAATCATAATGAAGACTGAAGACATTCCAACAACAACATTTAGAACTCATGAGGGTCATTATGGATTTTTGGTCATGCCTTTTGGCCTTACTAATGCACCTTCTACATTTGAAGGTTTGATGAATTCCATTTTCAAATCCTTCCTTAGAAAATTTGTGTTAGTATTTTTTGATGATATACTAATCTATAGCAAGTCTTGGAAGGATCATGTTGAACATGTTGACAGGGTGCTACAACTATTGGAGGACAAACAATTATATGCAAAAAGATCCAAATGTTTCTTTGGAGTACAAGAGGTGGAATATCTGGGTCATATTGTATCTCATGAAGGAGTTAAGGTAGACCCTAGAAACATTAAAGCCATTAAGGAATGGAAAATCCCCACATCCATAAAGCATCTGTGAGGATTTCTTGGATTGACAAGTTATTATCACAAGTTTTCTAAGAATTATGGGAGAATAGAAGCACCTATAACAACATTATTGAAGAAAGGTGCATTTTCATGGACTCCATAAGCAACAAAGGCCTTCGAACATCTTAAAGAGGCAATGTGCCAAGCACTGGTCTTAGCTACATTGGACTTCACAAGAACCTTTATTGTGGAATGTGATGCTTCAGGAAATGGAATTGGTGCTATTTTAATGCAAGATGAAAGACCCATTACTTTTGAAAGTCGTCAAATCAAGGGATAGTTTTTACACAAAGCTATTTATGAGAAGGAAATGTTGGCAATCTTACATGCACTTAAGAAATGGCGACCCTACCTAATGGGAAGACACTTCAAGGTAAAAACAGATCATGGTAGCCTTAAGTACTTTCTAGAACAAATATTATCCTTTGAAGAGCAACAAAAGTGGGTCACAAAGATGTTGGGTTATGACTTTGAAATCATCAACAAAAAAGGGAAGCAAAATGTGGTGGCAGATGCACTCTCAAGAAAGGATGAGGATGTGGAAGCATTGTTGTGCGCCATTTCTATTATCCAATTAGATTGGATAAATGAAGCAAGGGAGGAATTTAAGAATGCTAAAGAAGTGTGGGAAATTATTAAAAAGTTACAACAATATTCGAGTACATCTAATACATTTACCTGGAAAAATGATTCATTATGGTACAAAGGTCGCTTATACCTCTGTAAGAACTCCCAACTCAAACAAAAGATTCTTATGGAATTGCACGCTTCTCCATTAGGAGGGCACTTAGGATTTTTAAAAACTTACCACAGGGTTAAGAAGGAATTTTTTTGGGATGGCCTTAAACTGGATGTTCAAAATTTTGTGGCGGAATGTTTGGCTTTCCAACAAAATAAAGTGGAAACAATTAATACCCTGGGTCTATTGCAACCTTTATCCGTTCCAAGCCAACATCGGGAGGAGGTTTCAATGGATTTTATCACAGCTTTACCCAAGTCTGAGGGAAAGAGTTTCATCATGGTGGTAGTTGACAGACTTACGAGGTATGCACACTTTTGTGCATTACCACATCCATTTAAATCCAGTATAGTTTCTACTGTATTATTGGAAACAATTCAAAAGCTACATGGAAATCCAAAGAGTATTGTAAGTGATAGAGATCCCATTTTCACCGGAAATTTTTGGACATAATTATTTTCTTGTCATGGTATTCAGTTAGCTCATAGCTCATCTTATCATCCTCAATCTGATGGGGAAACTGACATAGTAAACAAATATTTGGAAGTATATCTTCATTTCTCTGTATCTGATAAATAGACACAATGGGTCAAATGGTTGCCTCTGGCTAAATGG
>APFE030730245.1:80305-95253 GCA_000404065.3 Pinus taeda
AAATGGTGGTATAACACTTCCTTCCATACAACAACAAAAATGACCCCATTTATGGCACTTTATGGATATCAGCCACCATCCATCACATCATATTTAAGATAAAGCTCTAAGGTTCAAGCAGTGGAACATCACATCAAACATCAACAACAAGTCCTCCAACTCTTAAAGGATAACCTTGTTTTGGCATAGAATAGACTGAAACAACAGGCGGATCAGCATTGTAGCGAAATAAGTTTTGATGTAGGTGATTGGGTATGCCTATGGCTACAACCATATAAAAAAATGTCCCTCAAGCAAGCTAAGAAGGATAATAAATTATCACCAAAGTATTATGGTCCGTACAAGGTGTTGCAAAAGATTGGTACGATGGCATATAAATTGGAGCTTCCTGCAGCTTCTCGAGTGCACCCAGTTTTCCATGTTTCATGTTTAAAGAATGTTACAGGTGACAAGCTCCCAGTTTAAACAATATTGCTAGAACTTGACAAGGAAGGAAAAATTATATTGGAATCGGAAGTAGTCACAGAAACAAGAACTCAACATCTATGAAATTTATCAATTTCGGAGTATCTCATCAAGTGGAAGAACTTATCCGCTGAAGATTCCACGTGGGAGGATGAGAATTTTATACAGAAGCATCCAAAACTACTCAAGTGTTGAGGACAACACGTTTTTGAAGGAGAGGGGCAAGTTACGTCCCTATAATACTAGTGATTACCCCATTACTATTTTAGTTGTATCCCTTATTAATATTGTTGTGCCCCTATTGTCCCCATATTGTTATTACTGTGCTCCATAGAATCCCTCTATTTTATTGTTTTGGCTATATATTATTATTGTTAGGTCGGCTGGGTTATATTGTGATTCCTTAGACTCATATATATAGAAAGGAGGTATTTTTATTTGAATCATCCAGGAATTGTTCATTTGTATAATGTAAAAGAGGTTTCCCCCTTGAAGAGGCTGAATTCTAAGTCGTTGAACTATCCTTTCTATCTTTTTGTGAGCTGGTTTCATAACAATGTTGTAGTGAACCGAGGACTTAGTTGGGTTCTGAAGTTGCAAATTATGTAACGGTAGTTGTGAGGGCACGATAGCTAGGGAGGGTCAGGGAATGCAAAGGAATAAAAAGACATCCACACACATGCCCAAACAATGTCAATTCATGATAAGGAGTGTTAGGGAGTGTCAAGGCATAACAAAGGAGAACTACGTCAAAATGCATAGAAAGGAACATATAAGAGTGTGTGTTAGGGAGTGTCGCTAAAATGAAGCGTGTGAAGGACAAAGTGTGTTAGGAGAAGTTTAGAATATTATTTTTAGGAGGAAAGTCTATTATTGTGATAAGGGGCTTGACATAAATTGTTTATACAAAGGGAGCCTTTGTGTTGGGCGCCACACTATTTTTCCTTTAGCTATTATTTTTATATGAGATGTGGCACACTTTGGATGCATGCTTATGTTTCAAACTATTCTAGATAATTGGACATTGTACATTATTGTGTATATGTTTTGGGGTACTTGGCTTGTGCGATATTATATCTTGTGTGCCTTTTGCATCTTGTGGTTCTTACAAACTATCACTTAATTCTCTATTATTTATATGAACTGAACATACATGTGAAATATTCCCTAAGTAAGTTATGTTTCTTAGTTATTTTATGGCCATGACTAGATGTTATCATTGTATATATAACTACTTAAGTGGGAAAAATTGATCTTGGAGATGAGTGGCCTAAGATGAGTTATAGGTAGTTCTTAGGTGAACAAGGCACAATCTACTTGTAGTAGGTGAAATTGGTCAAGCTTTTGTGGCTAAAGTAGGCCAATGTCACATGAACTGTAGTAGCCAAGGACTTGATTGGGTTCCCAAGTTCTGAACAAATTTAAGGGTATATAGTTGCAAGGGCATGACTACGAAGGCATGCTATGGAATGATAGGGCATGTTAACATTTTACAGATAGTGTGAAGGTAGATGTGCCAAGTTCTAAGACATGCAAAGATGTGCAAGGGTGTGAAAATTCATGCTAGGGACGATGAAGGAAGAAAAAGGGAGAAATAAGTTAAACTACAAGAAAATGAACACATAAGAGGGTTAATAAGTCATCAATTTACCTTTTCCAAGAGGAGCATGCTAGCCACACCAACACTAGGTGCCAATACGTTTCAAGTTCCAAGTCTTAGTGCATTCTAAGTGCCAAATATTTCTTTGTTTCTTCTCACCTACTTTCCAATAATTGATCTCAAATAAATTTAATATTAAACCATGGAAAAGCATACCAAGGCATCTCAACACATGTGAGACATGCTGAGACTTTCCAAGTCCCAGTGTGTGTCAAGGAATGTCGAAGAGTTCTAAGGTGTGCTAGAGAGTGCCAATGCATGTTGAGGAGTGTTAGGGAGTAAGAGGAAAACACAAGGGAGCACTAGGTCAAAATGCATCGAAGTGAATGAATATGAGTGTGTGCCAGGGAGTGTCAATTACTACTAGTTGTCATGCCAAGGAGGGAGTGACAAGGTATGTGAAGCAATCATAACACATGCTAGGAACTATCATGGCATTTCAAGAAGTTCGAAAGTGTGCTAGGGAGTTCCATGGTGTGCTAACATTTGCCAAATAGTGCCAAGGCATGCCCCATGCTAATTCATGCTAGGATTTGTAGGGTGCAAAGGTATGCCAATGTCTATGAAGGAGTGTCAAAGAAACTAAAGGAAGAACCAAGCTAAAATACAAGGAAATGAATACATAAGATGGTTAATAAGTCAAGATTTTATCTATTTAAAAATGGGCACAATAGGCACACTAATAATAGCTTCCAATACATGTGAATTGCTAATTTGTGTTGAGTTCTAAAGTATGTCAATGCATTCCAAGGTGTTCCATGGAATGCTAGGGACTATAGGGCATGCCAACACATGCTAGGAGAGTGCTATGTTGTTATAAGTCATGCCAGCATGTGCTTGGGAATCCTAGACATGGAAAGATGTTCTAGGTACAAATATGTTACATGACATGCGAGCTACCAAGGAATGTTAGTGTGTGCCAAAACATGTTAAGGGGTTCCATACTATTCAGGAGTTCTAGGTATCTATCATTAATATAATTGATAAAGCTTGATTATGTATTCAATAATATAGTTCCTACACATACTGGTGGAACTTTATCTAAAGGAAATTTGCTATATAATAAACCAAATAGAGATTAATCGTATGTTGACTCATAGGAAAACTATATTCTCATTACTTGAGGGAAATGATCCACACTAATTACTTCTTAACAAATTGACTGACTCCTACCACTATGGTGTTGGACACATAATGAAAAGGACTCCACAACAATGGTCCTAAATCACAAACTTTTCACAAAAAATAGTAACAAGTAGATAGCGGCATCGAAAACACATTGGAATGATGAATGATGACGAACATTTTTTTACCATAACCAAAAGTAATCAAAAAGAGAATTGGTGAGTTTCAATAAATGATGGTCACTAGAAGTGTCACCAAATAGAGAATTCATGATGGGCCTTTAACGAACCTCACCAAAAGTGTGATTGAAAATGGCTTTGGTGACAAACCTTAAATTACCATCACTATATACACTTACAACAACAATTTTTAAAGGATCGTCACCATATGTGACATTGGTGATGGACCTTAAAGGTCCCGCAAAAGAATGACCCTCACCAATGATGTTTTTTGTTGTAGTGAAATCATTTTCAAATATTGTCAAGGAATAATTGATTATAGACTATGGTATGCTAAAAGAAGAGAGTTGAAGTTGGAGGCCTATGCTGATGTTGATTGGGTAGGAAGTAATGATGACAGGAACATCACCTCTTGTGAAACATTCTTTTTGGGAAAATGCTTAGTGTCCTGGGTCAGCAAGAAACAAAACTCTATTTCTTTATAAATTGCTGGAGCAAAGTATATTGCAATTGCCACTTTTTTCTAGAAAATCCTATCGATGAAGCATACCTTGAAGGACATTAAGGTAGATTTCACTGATCCCATTCCAATCATGTATGATAATACTAGTGCGATTAGTGTCTCTAAGAATCTTGTCATGCACTCAAAGACGAAGCACATCCCTATCAAGTTCCATTTCTTAAGAGATAAGTTTGCATCTAACATTGTTAAACTCGAATACATGGCCACTAAATACCAACTTGCAGACATCTTAACTAAGCCACTAGCAAGAGATCGCTTTGAATATATCAGGAAATAAATAGGGGTTGTGACTCCTCCTCCCAAATAACTCAATCATAATGTGTATTTGTGGCTACTCAACTTGTGGAATCAATTGAATAGTAGGCTACAGTGGTTTAGGGGGAGTTTTAAGAGAATCCTTTTCCATTCACGCTAAAAGGGGAGAATATTACTTGTGCATTGAAGAAGAAAAACATTGAAGAAGACCATGCCTAGTTTCATGGGATCTTATGTTGTTTCCATAAATGCAAAAGGGGGAGATTGTTGGAAAATTGACGTTATCTAATTGATTAGTGGCACTTGTTATGTTGGTATTGATATCAACTAGAATAGCATTGGGGCAGAAGCAACATATGTTAGCATTAATGTGAGCATGTTTGTTCTGGGGGGAGTCTTATGCTAGAAATTCAGAAAGGTAGTAAATATCTTATTGATCTTAATAATTACTTGTCATATTACTTTCTATCATGATTCTTTATATCTTCTTCCTTTAGTTCATCAACTAATTACGTAAATAAGTACCACATAAAACAATGAACACAAGATGTAGGCACATGCCAGGGCAAAACCCCCCGCAAGGGGAAAACCCAGTCAAACTAATTCTCCCTTTCAATAGTATTCTTTGTTACTCCTCACCCTATATCTTGAATAGACCTTCCTTGCACATCTAGTTAGCCTCTAGAAGATTTATCTGTTTCTAGCAAATAAAAAACTTGTGGCAGCTTACAACTTCTAGTAATAGTCCAACTTGGGAGACTTCATTCTCCAAATCTAGAGCATAAAATAGAGAGAGGCCACCATCAAAATTTAGATTTTCCTTGATTCCTTAAACTCCCCCAAACTTGCATTCACTTTGGCTTCCCAACAACAGACTTTCCTAGCCTCCTACTTTGCACTTCTGCCTGACAAACAAATTTTCATACTTTTACCCAAAAGAGAGAGAGATGAGAAGTGATACACCAACTAATTTCGTAGTCATTCCTTTTACAGGCTTCTTGTGGGGTAAAATGGGTCCTTAGGCCGACTTGATCTTCTCTTTGGTGAAAATGATGTGGATGTTCCATAACTCATATTTGAATCAATACTAAATGTTTTTACATGATTCAAAAGCCCAAGAACGGTTTCTTTAAATGTACAACCATTCTATAGACCTAGAATGAATCCTAGAAGTCCTTAATGGGGAATTTGACCTAAAAATTGGTGTCACAAGCATGAAACCCATGATTTAATAATTCATAATAATAATAATAAAATTTATTTTCTTTATTCTTTTGACAAGTACATTACTTAATGAGTCAAGTACATTATTGAAGACCCAACATAGTTACTTTTTTCATCATTGCCTCTTAACTAGGGAGGTATTAATAATGTACATATACAATGGAAGATCTCAAACTATATGAACCGTGAAGAACTTTAGGTTCTGCAATTACATGGACTAGATTCCTAACCAGGGAAATCTATCCAACCAGTCACTCATCAATTTAGGCGCCAGAATGCCATGGACTAGATTCCTGACCAGGGAAATCTATTCAACCAATCACTCATCAATTAGGAAACACAATTCCATGGACTAGATTTCAGACCTATGAAATCTATCTAGGTGGGAGTAAGATGGACTCAAGCTTTCAGCCACTCTAGGTACCATTAGGCTTACTTGCTAACCACCAACCCAAAACCTAGGTGCATGTCAGACCTCAATGACCAACTCCACCTTTCCAATTCAGGGACTCAGACATCAATACACAAAGTTTCATCCAAATTTATCCCCAAGCAATGCTTCACTTACATAGCCTCAACACCCCTTAATCTAGCATACCAAGAATAATCAATCTCTCCCAATCAAACTAATTGGTAAGCAACATGCTTTCCTTTGAGAGATTCACCTATACAAACACAACCCCAATCAATAACATACTTTGACAAGTATATAAATGTGCACCTTCGGGGTTTTCCAAGCAACAAATGTTGCTTCTCAATTCTCCATAGTATGACTATCAATCGAATGTTTGAAAGAAGATTCCTCAAACATACATTCTTTTTTCTTCCTACTTCATATGCAACAACATATTCTACAATTGGAGCACTTTGAAATGAATTCTTCAATTTTGTTATCACTTAGTTTGATCAGTGTTCATTCTTGTCTAGTCCATGACAAATGAAGCAAATAACCATATATGTCACTCCCTCTCAACCAGGAATCACCTCTTTGTCTAGACTACCTCTTAATCTTAGGTAGATCTCTTCTATTCATGCTTCCTCTAGGAGATCAACTTATTCCTTCTGAAAATCGAAGAATATTTTGTGGCTTTCATCCATTTCATCAAAGTTATTATCATCCCCATCATGCTTATCAATGAACATATTAACCATGTTGAAGATTGTGTACCATCACAACTTGCTTGTCACATCAAGCATCTTCACCATGTTGAAGAGTGTGTACATGCATAACTTAAATAGAAATTACAACCAAAACTATAGAAGCATGATGTTAGAAATATAAGAATCATGAATGAATTTCATATATATATATCAACTACCCAGACTTAAAATCAAGAGGCATATACTCTTCAACGTCTTTCTAGGGACTTTGTCATACATGCTAGACTACTTCATAACAACACCCATTCCATCTAGGGTTTCACTATATCTTCCAAAGGTATGAGAACCTTACTACAACATATAGAAAACCCTAGAAACCATTCTCATTTTCAACAAACTTATACAAATATCAAATTATCATATTCTGGAGATTTTACTTTAACTAAGGTTTAATTCCAAAACCTTAGATTTCTAATCTCAACAATAATAACATACATAAATCGCAGATTGTTATATTTCATACTAGATGATGTCACTACTAGGGTTGAACTTCCAAACCATAGATTTTCATTTTCCAACAATCATCTAATAAATTTCAGATTGTTATGTCACACGTACTAAACAACTTTTAACTTTACTAGTGTTTAGCTATAACACCCCATCTTTTCAAACATCACATCCTAGAATCTCACAGAAGGACTATGGCCATCAATGAGTAGGTAAACACATATCTAGGAATTCATAACCATAAATAAGCATAGCATATGTCTAGAAATATTAATACATCTTGTCCTAGACGAACCAAAAGGACATACCTATATATGCCTAGATTTTATCATCAAGCAAATATATCATATCATGTGTTAGTCAAACCTAGTTTCACAACAATATCAAATAAGAGTTGGACACACAATCATTTTGATTACACTAGTGTTTGATCAGACAAACACTTATACTACAGAGAAACATTTTTAAGACAATGTAAGGATGTTTCTTACACATTTCACCAAACCTCAATCAGATAGGATTGCAATGTAGAAACATAACAAACCCAACATTACCAAAACCTCAAAGGTTCTGGGATTTCATACCTTATCATTGAATCCTAATTAGTTAGGATTTCCATATCAAAATAAAATACGAAATAAGACATCATCAATAAAACTTTGACTATAAATTCACAATCACCCGAAGAAACTTAGGATTTTAGAAGTTCACATTAGAATACCCTTTGGTTAGGGTTTTCTAGAAACTGTTTAGGGTTATACCAAATCAGATAAGAGTGGGGTGGGTATATTTATTAAGAGATGAATCAGCCAAAAAGGAATCACTAGGATTTAATACTTCTAGTCATAACAAGGTTAGTAATAGATCATCAAATGAATAATACTTTCATTCAATGAATTCAAAGCATACCTTTGCTTCTTGACTAGCCTTGTCTTGAGAGTTCCTCCTTCTTGCAGATGTTTTCCTAATGAATACAACACAGGGAGAAAGGTGATTATTACTTTAATATAATCAAAACTAAATGAGTACATGAACCCAAAACTAAAAAAGAATGAGATGCTTATCTTTGAGAGTTGCTAGGAGCTACCTCCAAAACTTGAGGGAAACCTACCAACTCAATACAAAAATGTCTTTTCCAAAATAAGTTAGAAAAAATATAAATTCTAAAATATATAAAAACAATCTATGTAAAGAAAATGAATTAATAGTGTAAATCCCTAATGTTGGATTCTTGAGGCTTGGCTTTCTTTGAGTCTCCTCCTTTAGTAAATTTGGCTTGACATCTTCCTCTCTTCTTATTCCTTGGATTCTCGGTGCGGACACTCTTGTAGTGACCTTTCTTATGACATTAATAGAACTCTATTTGAGACATGTCAACTTTCTTCCTTCATCCCTTCCATATCTTTTCTTTATGATGAGAAACATCAATATTGGCAACCATTGAGATCCTTAATTCGTTTTGACTACCTGCGGCTCATAATTCTTCAAAGGTGGGACCTACCTTCCAACTGTTATGAATTGGAGAAAAATCACTCCAAGAGGGTGACAATCTTAATATAGCAGTAATCACCAATTATTTGTCCAAAATAATCTCATCGTTGGCTCAAATATCATCCCTGAGTCTATCTATCTTTACAAATAATGTTGTAACAATATCTTCTTTAGTCATCTTTGTATTTCTCACCTCATTCTTTAAACTTTCTACTTGACTAATGTTCTTAATAGTGAAAAACTTCGATAAGGCTTCAAACATCTCTTGAGAATGATCAATGTTAGATATGAATGGTACAATATTGTATTTTATCCCTTCTACCATAAGAGCCATTGCCACCATTTCTAAATCCCTAAATTTCTCTTTGTCGACATCACTGGATTCTTTGGTAGGTTTCTTGACATTTCCTTTTACCAAATCTAGCACCTTTCCCTTTTCGAGGATTAGGTCAATCTTGTTCCTCCAAGATATGATGTTAGATGCTCCTTCAAGAATTTTCTCACCCTTGATAGAGTTAAACATCTTCCTTAAATATGATAGATTCCTTCCCTAAGATAATGCCTATGAATGGATCTTCATTTTTCTTCTTTCTTCACCAAAGCTATGTGTTGTGCCCAGCAACAACCCCCCCTTTTTCATTTAGCTATCTACCCAAGATACTAAATAAATAGGGGACCCCTAGTGTAATTTTGAGAAAAAATCAAATTTCCCTTCTTCAAGATAAAGATACCATCGCAGTCTTAAAAAATAGTCTTCCAAATATTTTCACCTAAGTCTACGATGGGGAGAAGGTCTTTGAGAAATTGCATTAAGGCGCAAGCCCCCCCCCCAAAACGTTAAGCATAACGTCGCGTCACAAGAAGTACTATCCATATGGAAAACATCACAAACTCCCGATCTGCGACAACGCCGATCGCAATGATCGCACATCGCAGAAATGAAATGGAAATACTTAACAATCATCAAACTCCTGCGATCCGCGATGTTGTGACCTGCGATATTGCGATCGCCGCGATGACACATCCTGCGATCCAGCGATTTGTGATAAGCGCGCCTTGCGACAGCATGATCTTCGACAGTGCATAAAGCGAATCATAAACCATTTAAACCGCAAATATTTCAGGCACGCCATTCAAAGATAGACCCCTTACCATAATCTGGCTTCAAATCATGTGCTTTTAATGATAGTAAGTAGGTTAGTTGTCAGTTATTTAATGAAATAAGGATGCGTGCTTTGCTCAAGAATTGTTTTCACGTAAGGTGGCATATTTAGTATATCGCCTGCATTTAAAACCCTCCCATCATCTTTCTCAATCAGTCATTTCCGCCTCTCTTGTAATCTGTAGGAACTAGGAGATAAGAACATTCAAAAGGCGAACGCGGAAGCAAATGGGAAAGAAGACTAATTCCCAAGGTTCCGAGGCAAAAGAAAAGGCAAAGGAGATGGCACCCTTATACACAGACACTCCATGCAATAGAGACGCAGGAATTTCAACCTGGGAAGGCATGTATAGGCTGCTAGAGGAGGGAAACCCCAGAGTACTGAAGGTTGATAGTGCTGCGGGATTTTCAAACTCTTCCGAGGCATCCTTAGAAGAGCTGGCTTGTTCGTTTCTCCATCGAATAGCAGCTAGACCCAAGACATTTCCATATACGGATATGATCAAATGGATACTCGACAATGCAGAGCTACAAGGCAGACAATTCAAGGCTCCAGGGCATGGGCTCATAGGATCATTTGCAGTGCAAGACCTAAAGCTTATGTACCATCTTCTGGAGCCTCAGATGACCTATAACATGCAATTTGTCTAGAAATTTGCAGCAAAGAACCCAAATCTAGCAAAAAGCACTAAGGAATGGACCAAGAGAGAGAAGCCGCTGAAAAGGGATAAAAATGGTAAGTATAGCACAAGTTCTCTCACATCTCCATATTGTTTTGCTGCAACCATGCTCTCCAGGCTGTTTGGGATGCCAAACATAAATAAATTTTCAGCTGAATGGCTGCCACTCGTAGAAGCTGCCAGAAATGCTGATCTCGTAGATTGGGCAAAAATATGTTCTGATAATTTGTTTACTGTTGTCATGAATTATCGTAATAATAGATCCTCATCACAAAGGGTCTATCCTCCGTTTTATCTATCGGTTTACATTATGGATTCTATTTGCTATGTATCTAAGTTTCCAACTATGGGTTGGAAACGGACTACCCAAGACCCGTCGCCTATTCACGTTTACCACAAAGTACTATGGGATTCACAGTTCACCCCTCACCTCTATAAAATTTTCCATGGGCTCAGTCTACCCCTATATAGGATGATATATGGTGAAGAACCCCCAAGGTGCTCACCCGAAGCGCAAATAGACATCATCCCCGTCGCAATATTGTTCGGGGAAGAACGGTTCACTTATATCAGGGTGTTTGGGAGCACTGTACCTCCACATGTCCTACCCCTCTATGTCCCTAACAAGCTTTTGGCCAGACAAATTGCCTATCAGACTTGCTCTAAAGGCAGCCTAACCAAAGATTTAAAAGACAAGAAGAAGGCCATATGGCCTCAGTTTCCTGTAGCTTGTGGGGCCTTCTCATTATTTGATGTGGGGTATGATTTTGCCGAAGTAGGGAATGTGACGTCCCTAAAATTGTTTAAATTCCCCGCCTGACCTTTTGACCTAAATAACGTCGCCCATGATTTCACTACAAGTGTCAGAATAAAAGTGTTCACAGGAAAGAAAGATTTATTTGATGATTTGTTTCAAAATAAAAGCTCATTCCAGGAAGTTTTGCGAGAAGCTAAGTCGAAGTTGTCCCCAGACGACCTCGAAAGATTTTCGTCATACAGAGAAAGAAGACTAGCCGGCATCCCTCTAGAAAAGCTTCAGCCGCTCACCATAGAGCCTACTCCAAGTGTCAGCCTCAGCGGAAACTCCAGTTCTTCCAAGTCTAGATCTGACGTTGTTCAAGGAACACCCGAACGCTCTAAGAAGTCTGTGAGTGACCAAGGGAAAGTAGGAGAAGCGGCCGGAGATACTGCCCAGTCAAGTGCCATGTCGCAACCACAAACTATTGCTTCCTCATCAAGAAATGTCCCTCCCCCCGTCACTACACCGTCGCTCGTCACGATACAACTCGATAACGAGTGGGAAAACTTCAACGAGCTAATCACCCCGGAAGGGCAGGTCCCAAGGACGCCTGTAAGCAATGTGCAAGTAACACAGGAAATGGTTACAATCGTGGTCGGTAGCATCTCAGAAGCAGAACATGGTCATATCGCTCTGTCTCCCGAAATCCTACTTAGCATAGAAGAAATTCCCCCACTGGATGTGTTTTATAGTCCTCAACATAAAGCAGTGGTGAGAAGACAAAGAAAAAAGAGAAAGCTGGAGAATACGCTGTCGCAGAGTGCCGAACATTTAGACGTCTTGTGGAAAGACCCTAACAGCAACCCCACGGAGAATCTCACGAAATTGTCTCAAATTGCAGGAGCATACGCTTCTGCGACTATTGACAAGGCGTCTGAAGTACAACAACTATTAAAGGAGCAAGAAAACCATATATAGCTACTGCAACAACAACTGCAATAGGCCAATGCCAGCAATGAAGCGTCCAAACAACTCGAGAAACTACAAGAAGATTTTTAGCAAATGCAGATAAGCTATCAGAAAAGCCTGGACGAAAAAGGAAAGCAGTTGCACGATTTGCATGAAATACATAAAGATGAGCCCAAGCTTTCTGAATTCGTTTAAGAGTCTACTAGTTTAAATGAGCAACTTCTGCAGCAACAGGAAGAGTTGGGACGAAAGTTATCGTAGTGGAGTCACTATTGCGAGCTGAGCGACAAACTCACCAGTCAAGTGATAGATCTGCGAAGTGACTACTGTTAACACGCAGGTTGTTCCCTATGACTCCCAAGGGAATACGGCCGGGGTAACCACTAACCAACCTTTGGATTATAGATCCTAGCCTATCTATAATCAGAGAGGGCTCTCTCTTTAACTTTCAACTATGCTTTGTGAGTATCTTGGGCTAGTTTACAGTTTCAGTTTCCTGTTTGAGACATTGGTTGATGAAATTTTGTTGTAAGAAGGGCATGAAGAGTTAAGAAGATGCTAATCCGTTGGGCATATGGAGTCAGAAAAATGAGATAGTTCTGGTGCCTGTGATGGAGAAAGTTTTACTGCAAGGCTAGATGGCTATTGTTAATATAATTTCCAATTTAGTGAGTGAAACAATGAGATATGGAGTTACCAATAGTGTGATATAAATTTGAACGACAATCGCTACTTAGTAGCATAAATGAATTACCAAATAGTGACTGTGAGGTATTCAGAGCTTATTGGAGCAATTAAGAATTCCAATTTAAACAGCTGAAAGTTATGAAAAAACATTTATAGTGAAATTAGATTGAGATCGGGGTGTCTGCATGGACAAATCCTTAGCTATTCTTTTTCTTTCTTCCCTAGATTTAGAACAACATGTGAGAGGCATGAGTTAAAATAAATAACAGAAAAATTAACAGAGATAGAGAAACACTTATTATATCAAGTCCTAGCACTAGAATCATGTAGCGCTCAATGGTTCCAATCACAACATGCACCAGTAAGACTCAGTTCCTGTAAACTCCAAGCTTTATTAATCACATCCTTCTGAAAGTTACAGCCGAGTTCTCAGTTCTTCATAAGAGAAACAACCAAAAAAACAATAATCACCAACCCCTTGGCGGTGTATGCGAGGGGGAATATATACAATAGGTTTTACAAAATATTTCAATGTTGAGTCATTTGATACATAAACTGTGCTCATCAACTTTTACAAATATCAGATAGGAAAGTTATTTCTAGTTTGAGTGTAAGATAAATGGTCTTTAATGTTGTCAGGCCTCTTCTTGACCTTTGGAAGAGAGTGAGTCGGTTGAACGTTTCTGCTTTAATGCTGATTGATGTGAATGATGTGTCTTTATGCTCTGTCATGCTGAAGCTTTTCCTCGGCCCTGCTACCTGTAGCTGTCGTTGTTGTTTTCGGTGGCTGAATCTTCATGCTGAGGTGGCTCATTCCACCTTTCTGTCATAGTATGTATATCACATTTCTGAAGGTGATGACTTATATATTTTGATGACAAAATTCAGATGAAGCCTCTTGTTTATAATAATAATTGTATCATGGAAGCCCACCAATCCTACGTAGGCAATTGATGCCTCAAAATTGCATCCATGGTCTCATCTGCCTCTGTGTATTTGTAGAAATTTGGAGGCGTTTCAAACAGATGGTTAATCTCATTCATAATAAAGAACAGATTTTCTATTCTGTCATAGAGACTTTGCCCAGATGTTGGCCCTGTATCCTAGGAGCTGCTTGATCCTTGGCTGATCTGATTTGCGGGAAATGTGTTCACCCTCTTAGCATAAACTTCATGTGATATAAGTTTTCCTGCACTGTTGAGTAAGCTGGGGAGACCTCTGCCCTGTAATGCAGCAAACTTATCCATGAACCTATTTACCTCTGCTTGCATATCTCGGCTCCTTCTGTCCAATGTCTGTACCAGGCTTTTCAGTGTGAGGACCCTCTTCACTAGCTGGATAGTCTCCGTCCTGCTGGTGATCCCAATTGCTGCCAGCTGAGGGCTTGTCCTGTTATTGAGCACATTGATCAATCTGTTGGCTACCTCAGGCATACTGCCTAGAGATGCCCTTGCTCTATGCACTTCCCTTTGTGCTTTACGTATGAGCTCCATTTACTCATGAATGGTTTCAATGTATTTCCATTGGTCCGTTATTGATTGGCCAATGTGGGTCCACAAAACTCTTCTAATCTCACCCACCACTTTGTCAAGGGCGAGCTCCTTCTCCAGCTCTTTTATTATTTCCTTGAGAGTTTTTATTTCTCTCCCTTTCTTAGCCACATTCTACTTTTATTTATCATATTTTTCATTTAGTTTGGCCAACTAATCCTTGGCTCCATTTAGTTCTGTCATCTAGGCCTCTAGGGCTTGGACCTCGTTTAACAATTTCTGCATGTCCAAGCTTGGAGCCTGCTCTGTAGAGGCTGCTGCTGTTGATGTTGATGGTGCTGCTACTGATGTGGATGGTGCTGCTACTGATGTGGATGGTGCTACTGCTACTTCTGTGTGAGGAGGAGTGGTCTTTGGAGGCTCCTCAAGGTTAATAACCTGTGGAGGGGGCTGAGAAGTCTGACCTCCCTCTTTCTACTGTAGGGCTGCCTGTAGTGCAGCCTCAGTGTCTTCCAGCCTCCCTGATGTCTGCACAAGTTGTTTGTGCAGTGCTACCAGCAATGTAGCTATTTCTTGTTCTTGCTTCTACTGAGCAACCTCATCTGTTTGGGGATGAATGGTTGCTGGGAGCTTCACTTTCTTTCTTAGGGCTGCCAGGTCTGCATCCCTTATCTTCAGTAGTGATTGTATG
>APFE030730246.1:0-18429 GCA_000404065.3 Pinus taeda
CATCTCAATGCTTTTAGAGTGGAAAAGGTAGGGGAATCGACTCTTAGGACCATTTTGATTGATGGATCCTAGGTTGGAAAAATAGGGTATGAAACCTTATGGGATCATTTTGAGGCATTGAATGAATTTTTTGGGGGTAAGAATTTTTCTCTGTAGCATCACCACAATTTCTTTCCCTATTCTAACCTTAGAAATCTATCCAACAATGCTAGAATCATGTCAATTAGAGTCTGTATGTGAAAGTCATGCCACTAAGAAATTAACCTTCAGGTTTTCACCACCATAATTTGAGAGGATGCCACATCAATTACCATTATTTAAGAAAAAAATACCTAGCCATGTGATTATGATGAAGAAGACTCTATAAGATTCTATATTGTAACTATGGTTAGGAGTTGAGGCAATGAAACCTAAGCACCAGTAAGCTATCCGTTTGTGCTATAACCAAACCACTAGGACAAAAAGGGGTTCCCTTATTTCGAGTGCATTTTTCCATAGCTAAGAAAACATAGTTGAGAGGGATATGATATATATCACATGGAGAGGATTTGAGAACTATAGTAGCCCACAAGCCACGACCATACTTCTTTGTACTCACAAAAATTTTATATTCAAAGAAAAAGAGCACAATGATCTCATCTTCTAGATGGTCTTTTCCTGTGTAAGGGTTTCCCGAGTCATATCTTGTGTCAAATGTGTGTGAGATATTTTATTTCATTATTCTATTTTCTGCATAATTTTTCATTTTCATGCATCCACTATTAACATTATTCTGCAAATCTAGAAATCTAAAAAGAAATAAAACTGTAATAGCGTAGAATTTGAAATTTGAAATATAATTTTATCAGATATGTTGTGCTAAACTGTCAAGTGGAATATAAACGAAATTTTACTGAATACTACTATATACCACAGTAAGATGTAATATGAAATACATTGAGACACTTTCCCATGGTGTCACTAGAAATGATAAAGGATATAATAGTGTTTAAATTGATGTATGGGTGGTGGAATTCTAAGTGAAAGGGGAAACTCTTTGGTTGAAAGAAATAACCAACTCCATTTAAATTTGTATCACTATTATTGTTACAGTTGCATGCAGTGTTAGAAAATCTTGATTACTGTTGAATGATATGAATATTAGTAATTAACATGGAATTGGTATAGGATAGGTACAAGAGATAGAGATCACAAATAAACACTTTTTTAGGCTACATAACCTCACTTTGTAATCAAGAAGTTTCAAAAGATAAATAGATCAAAGTAAAAAAAATATATAATTACTTTATTTAAACTTCCTAACTTGTAACATTCTCTTGAGTGGAATGATTATATACATGCCGCATTTTGTCCAACAACCCATTTTATAACTTGAGAGAATTGAATTTGGAAAATGACTCTACTACCATGTAAAGGGTTTCCATTACAACAAATCAAAAATCAAAACCCATAACCATGAGCAAAATTCCAAATTAGAAACATCATCTTAAGTGAATTGTTAATACATATTCTTAAGACGATGGTTAATCCACATCTTAAATAGATTATGAGTTTCATATTCTTAGAATAATTGCTGGTCCAAAAAAATCATTCTTAAGTGCTATCATTAGTCAACAATATAGAACATCAAAAATAAGCCGGGAAAACTCTTATACATTTCAAAAAGCATGTATAACTAGATTTTATTAAGTTTACAATGTTGACGAAGAGAAATAAGTCATATGATATTCTAAACATCAGATTAATATAATTAAAATTAAATTATTAATGAAGGGCATCATAAAAGAAATGAAGTACATCATAAGTGATATTTTAAACATCAAGTGAATAGAATTAAAATGTTAAAGAGATATATTGGAAATTTATCAAAATCACAAATGGGAATGTAATTATAACAAGGACTTCAGAAAAAATATTGCCAAATCATAATATCGATAAAAAAAAATATTAAGAAGATTAACTTTGATATTTTGTTTAGTGGTTATTGTGATTGAAGAATTTAATGTCGTGTAGAACCCACAATGCCCAATTCTATGCTCGAAAGGCGCCTCCTTCAATTCCCGTTCTCCGGCACTTTACAGCGGGAGGATTTAAAAGAGTATCTCTCTTTATATTATTTACAACACAATCCTCCAAAAAAAAATATGACCTAATTTTGAGTTATAACTCGACCCTCTTCACCATTCTGTCGGTATTTCCTAAATAGTTTGGCTTTTCCCTTTTCTCTGTTAATTATAATTCGCGTGGCCTTTTGCTTTATTCTGGTCGACAATTCTTTAAATTGCAATATCTTCTCTTTTGGCCCCAAATAATTTCATACGTATATTGAATCCAATTCCCTTTGTAAATGAAAACCATACGTCTAGTCAAAATATATTTAGTAGCTTGGATCGAATTCCCTTGGAATTCTCCCGCATCAGCTATGATGTGAAAGGTCTCTTCATCACTTAGCTAGGTATACATCACACTTTAATTCAATAAGCATTTTAGTAAAAACGCAATTTTGACGATTTAACAACGCATGACATCGAATAAGCATACAATAATAGGAATATGGAATTATTTTATGATTTAACAACGCCTTACATCCAAGAAACATAAGATACTAGGAATATGGAATTATTTTTTAACTTGGATGATTCTGCAATTTTATGTATATTGCTAGAAATCTGAGATTCTTGTTAATGGGAATACCATCTCAAACAATAAAAATTCAAGAGTGAAAAGACTTATCTTTAATATATATTGTCGATAAGCGAGAAAAAATTTATCTTTAATAGATATTGTTGATGTGGTTTATAAGACCATTTTTTTATAATTGATTGGAAAAAAATCGTTTAATTATTTTTGAGAAAAAATTATATTGCGTTTAAAGAGATTCTAGCTATAAAGCTACTGTAAAGAAAACTTATTAATGAATGCATAGATCTATTTTATAAAGCTTGCAAATGGAATTTTTTAAGTCGTGAAAGTTGTGGTAAATGATAAGCTTTTTTTTTAAGAAATATAAGGATATTTAAATGACGAAAAAACTAATAGTACATTTGTAATTTTAGTTTTTAAAAAAAACTGATGGATTTTTTAAGCCAGAAGCGTGAACAATCATTGTTGCCATGATCGTAGATCTAGCTAAAAAGAAGTCAAAAAAACACTGAGTAGTTTTCATACCATATAGCCGTGGGCAAATTACATATATTACTGCTTAATGAGCACTAAAATAAAAAAGTGCCTGCATATAGCAACGTAATATATATGGATTTTCATAGACATATAGTAGAGATTGACATAACATATACAAAAATGATAAACCAAGTGCCATAAAAGATTGTTAGTCTAAATATATTGACTGGAGAAAGAGTATTGGAGTTGCCTTGCCGTGAACCATCTGCAGGTGCATTTATAACAACTAGTATGTGGAGTTGTAAGTTGCAACAAGAACTTGATTCAAAGACCACATAACATTCAAGCCTTGTTGGTTTAATAGCTATATCATCGAAAGCATATGTAATGACCCAGAGGATCCTCTTGATCTCCTCTTGTCCTGCAAATAATTGTTAGTGGCCAACTTGTTTGTCCGTGATGACCATGTGAAGTAGTGTTTCAAGTTCACAGTGTAATGCCACTAAATGGAGAAAGTGAACTATTCTTTTATAAAATTTCCCAAGATGTGGAGTTCATCTGAAGGTGCGACCACTGATTTGAGTATCACAAAAATATATCTTGTCACCAAATTCGTTCACTTTCAAGTGAAGGATCTCATTCCTCACCTCTGGAGGGACAAAGTCAAAGTGGTAAGTGATAGAGTACCAACCAAAAAGATGTTAGCATTGAGAAGTGGAACTTCCTGCAAAACCACCCCACTGACTAGCTTGGCACAACCAAGGAGCCATGAAAATACTTATTAAAACTAGACCTGATCAAACATGGCTAATGTTGGTGGTATGACCAGACACAAATTTTGTGACCGATAGTCAAACCCAAAGAATATAGGGGGATAATAGTTGGAATGCAAGTGAAAAGGCTGGACTAGAATGTCACTGAAGTTGAAAGTGAGTAAAACTTGAAGGGAACATGTTAGAAAGGTGTCGTCAACCATGTACATGATGGATACTCCTAGACAACTAGTTATATATACCTCCTCTTGACATTGCCTTTCTGGGTGTGCTAGGGATATGTAAACTGTGCTTAGGGACCTTGAAAAGACTATACTTAGAATTCGACCAAAACCAAATTGAGAAGGTACCCGAGTACGAGATGCAACATACGAGCATCAAAAAATTGAATGACACTTGCAAAGTTAGTGATTTGGGAAGGGATGGAAGGTAGCACAATGACCAACCTGAACGAAAGATCTGTTGTTGTGTTATGTAAAAAGAGTATGAAAAACATGGTCACATGAAAAACCCAATAAGACTACCAAATCCAAACGATTTACCATAAACAATGAGTTAATGTCAACGGTGGCAACCCAAAAAACTAACCTTCACCGAAGTAATCGAGCACTCACCACAATAGAAAATAAGAATATGTTACGAGAACTGGAAACATCATAGAAAATCCACCACCCTGAGACGAGGTCCCTCTCTTTATAGAAAAAACCAATGACATGGGAATGAAACGAGCCAAAAAGACCCTTGAACAGACAAGATCCAAGGGAGGACAAATATGCTCGTTCGCACACATGTTAATACCCTAATTAAACACCAGCGTAGTGCATCCATAACTAGCTTCAACGCCGGAAGCTGCAAATGAAGAGAACGGACAAATTTCCCTCGCTCAAAACTTGCATTTAAAATTATTTGACAAAACTTTCTTTGTGTTGAGCCTTTAGACTGTATAACCACCACGCGTGGGTGATGCTCAGACATGTGGTGATGTGGGCTTATATCCCCATAGGTACCTTCCTCTTTGCCACTATTTTCCTGCTGATTCACGTCATTTAATATAGTAAATCCACCACAACAGAGAATTGTAAATGGCAAGCCTTGGTTATAGCATATGTTCTGTTTTGGACCTTTTAAGTTATTATCGTTTCATTTATTTCTTATAAAATAATTGGTAAGTGAATTTTTAATGATAAAGTTGAAGGACCGAATTACAATATAGGAAAGAAATAAAAAAGAGCGCTTTTCTGGTAACATCATAGAGGAACATGGCACCTCTCGACACGGTGCATGCTGGGATATTAAACTTAATATTCGTTCTACTAGTAAATATGGATATTCATAAAGTTTATTTCCTAATAAAAGAACTAAAATTCCTCTAAAATTATGTTAACCAAACCAAACCAAAAGCATGGTTGATGGATATTCATAGAGTTTATTTCCTAATAAAAGAACTAAAATTCCTCTAAAATTATGTTAACCAAACCAAACCAAAAGCATGGTTGAATGAATGATATGTGAACAATGTTGTTACAAATTTGGTTCATATTTAGTTTGCTTTAATAGAATAACTTATTGTAATATATTATTAACCATTAATTAAAAATATTAGGTTTTTTTGTTATTAGGAAAATTAGATTAGTCAATATTTTTTTTCTAGAAATCAAAACTACAACATAAAAACTAAAAGTCCTAAAACTGTTTGAGACTAGCATACTCTAGACACTAAAAATGTTAAAATAAAACGAACTAGCATTAAAGTAAATAGAGTGCATGCTTTAGAAGGGTCTCGTCCTTCCATAATAATGGACTCTGTGTTGCTACCTAGTGAGGAGCCATCCAGCCACAATAATGGATTCTTTGTTATACATAGTGAGGAGTTTGAGGAGTTTGCATTAGGAAGATATAGATGCCATTGTATTTGTTGATCTGATCCATAGCCAAAAAGTTGCGGCTCATCTAACATTACTAACAATAAATAACAAATATTATTTTTAATATATTAGTTTTAATACTTTCATTTATTTATATTTTTTATTTTATAGAAAATAAATATTATTTTTAATATATAGTTTTTAATACTTTCATTATTTATATTTTATTTTATAGTAAAACATTTATTTAGTATTTATTTTAATAAAATTTTAATAAGTTAAACATAATCAATAAAATATTTCGTTATTATTAACAACATGAAATAATTGATATAATGTTATGTTAAATTTTATTACTTTTAATTATATGAATCTGGGTTTTAATATAAAACTTCTTGTATTTAGATTTTTAAGTCAAAATATTCATTTATATCTTAACATTTAGAAAATCCAACATACTTAAAAATGTTATATGAATTCTATAATTAATTTATTAAATGAAATTCATTACATATAATAATTTACCATAAATATTTCGTAAATCCAACATACTTAAAAATGTTATATGAATTCTATAATTAATCTATTAAATGAAATTCATAACATATAATAATTTTTTTGAATGGTTATTACTAATTTAGAATGCACAATAAAGAGAGTAAGTTTATGAATCTCAAGAAAACTAGCAAACTGAATATAATGTAGTTTAATAAGTGGCCAAGCTGGAAAACAATGATGAAAAATAAATAATAGTGATTAAATAACACATGCTTTATCCATGAGAATGAAATAATTTATCATTACAATTACAAGCTAAAATAATTTTTTTCAATAAATAAATACAAGTATAAATCTAAGCTTCTACTCATTCAATTATAAACATTTTTAAAAATGGTAATAATAACATCAATATTTAGTTAATTTCACATTTTCAATGAAAATAAACATTTTAAAATAATAGTGATTAAATAACACTGAGAATGAAATAATCTTTCATCAAAATTACAAGCTAAAATAATTTTTCAATAACTAAATACAAGTATAAATCTAACATTCTACTCATTCAATTATAAACATTTTAAAAATTAGTAATAGTAACATCAATATTTAGTTAATTTCACATTTTTCAGTGAAAATAAAGATTTTAAAATAATAGTGATTAAATAACACATGATTTATGGATCAGGAAGATCCCAGATAAAACTTTGAGGCATACAATATAAAACTACTCTACGAGGATCTCCCTGTGCGAATTAATAAAACAATATCTCAAATCCAAGCACAATCAACCAAAATCTGAGAAAAAGCAACGTCAACCAACTTCCATATTATTTGAAATCCTAGAACAATCAACTGAAATCTGAGACAATGCAACTAAGTGGCGATTCATATTTTGTGATATTAGTCATGGGCCTTGACCAATGAATATAATAAATCATAGTTACCAAGTTTTGTTGGACTAGTTTTTCCCGACAGTGCTCTGGAGCCTCACATCCTAGCCTAAGCTGTGCTCTGCGCAGTTTCAGTACCCTGTCCCTCTCTCGATCACCTGCACCGAAATGGAAAGCAATGCATCATGTTAGACTAGGAGATTTGTGGATTTGATGTTGTCTCATCATGAGTGATTGCAAGAATAGATACATCAATGAAACAAGGCACGACAATGAACAAGATGGAAAAGAGGTACATGCTAGAAGACTTTCTTGCAGTTGAATGAACACATGAAAGACATCGAGAAAGCAAGCGAAAGGGACACATTCATATACACCATCAAGCAAATACCAAGACCATCGAAGACCTCACACACGTTTCCATGTGGAGGTGAAGACATATTACACTGAGTGCATACCATTATTCAGAAGCACAATAACTCATTATGGACACCACAGTCAACCAATACATGTCAGAATTGTCATGTCAATTTATGTCATGAGTTATCTCAGCCACATCACTACTATAGGTCATACATGTTGTAATCAATGTAATGTAAAGGGGAAGTCCAAGAGACCCACATATAAAGTCGAAAAGTCATGTAAAGTTGAAAAGCCATAGAAAGTCAAACATTCATGAGGGAATTCAAAGAGTCACAAGGGTCAGTTATACCCACTTTGCTATATATACCCCTTCATTGTATGAGCAAAGGACTTTTAACCTTCACTCCTCCTACGTAGCCTTGAGAGTCTATAGTTTGATTTTTGAGGAGCGAGGAGTGGCTTCAATGTCCCACTACTAGGACTAGTGATGTATGGTGTACAGATGTGTCTTAGATCATTGGCTTAATTCAAAAGCCTGTCTCAGGCCAGCACATTTTCACACATGTTTTGTATCTATTTGTAAGACTATTATTTTAACATTTTTAATGCATGTTTTCTTAACCTATACTGAAATAGTTGAACTACCTCAGTTATTCTAGTACTCATATTGTTGAAGATGTGTTGTATTGTTTATCACTGTTGTCTCATCCGCGTGGACTACTTCGGCAGACATTAGAGAGACCATCCTTGTGTTTTCTTGGTTTTAAAAAGTGTCGCCCCCATGTGGACTATTCCGTTGGATGGTGTACGTGTTTTCCCTTCAATTTTGGTTTTCACGACTGCCGCATCTGCTGTGGACTATTCTGTTGGATACTAGACAACCCCTTCTTGTTGGGTGCATGCATTTCTTCCTAGGTTAGAACTATTCCCTCTCATCAAGAGGCTCGCTTTAATCCACCTTTTGACAGTAAGAGAACTTGAACACAGAGTTAGATTATGCACTCACCAGGCACACTCACCTCACTTTCTTGAAGTTACAAGCATAACACTTTCATTTGCTGAACAACAAGAGCTAAGGAAAATGCCTAAGATCATGGCAACTAAGCCATTGTACTAGATGGGAATCCTACACCTAATGGTGTGAGGTTTAGTTGGCACTTCATATTGGGGAGATCCCCTAAATGTTCCCTGGTCCAACACTGTCAACAAAACGGAAATGAGGTGAAGAAACAATTGTAACAACTACTAGAACAATGTGTCACATGATCAATTAGATCACAATGTGGGTCACCCATAATCAATGTTCTAGAGAAGTATGGTACTTGGCATATGTGTATAGATTACAAGGAATTGAACAAGATATTTCTCAAGAACAAGTACCACCTACCTAAGATAGATGATCTACTAGATTGGTTACAACAAGGGAAATACTTCACCAAGATGGACCTAAAGTATGGATATCACCAGGTTCAAGTCAGAGAGGAAGATACATAGAAGACTGCATTCAAAACCAGGCAAGGTTTGTATGACTAGTTAGAAATTCCATTTGGCCTATACAATGCACCTATTATTTTTGTGAGATTAATGAATTATGTAATTTTCCCTTTTATACATTCATTTGTTATTATCTCTTTGGATGATATACTTATATATAGTGCTACTTAGGAGTAGCACATCTCACATTTGACACAGGTGCTAGAGATATTAATGAAGCACTAGGTACCTACAAATCTCAAAATGTGTGAGTTTGCACAAGCAATTTTGGTGTATCTTAGGTATGTGATAGGTGGAGGAGAGCCAAAGATAGATATTTCCAGGATGGATGTTATCATGAAATGGGTAGTGACTACTAATTTTTTTGAGGTGAGGAATTTCACTTGGGCAACACAGTACTTGAAGAAATTCATAGCCTCATTTTCAGCAGTAGAAACACCATTCCACACTATAAAAATAAGTGGCAAGATTTTCTAGTGGAGAAAGAGTCATCAAAAGACCTTTGAAGAGCTAAAGAATAATATCATTCAAGCACCAATTCTGGAATTACCAAACTTACAAGAACCCTTTGAACAGAAGAGATATGTGATTGGGCATGATATGAGAGAAGTCTTGATGCAGGGAGGAAGGATTGTATGCTACTATTATGAAGTATTTCATGGGTCAGTTCTTAACTACCTTACCTACGACAAGGAGATCTATGCGATGGTGTAAGTTTTGAAGAAGTGAAACCACTATTTCATGGGAAAGGAGGTAGTAATATGCACTAATCACTAACCACTGTAGTACTTGTAATCCTAGAATAAGCTATAATAAACCAGGAATTACAAGTGGATGGAACCTCTACAATAGTTTCATTAGGTGATGAAGTACAAGAGGGGAAGCACAAAAAAGTTTACCAAAATTCTCTCAAGGCCACCAGCGTCAAAAACCATAGTTTTGAGGAATCTTATGCACATGGAGCTATTCACCCATGATGTATATAGAGAATCATATTTAAAGGATGAGGAATTCAAGGAAGTGTTTCAACAATTACATAGGCAAGAGTCATGTGTATCCAAGTGACAACATCATTGTCTACCATCTCTAGGATGGATTACTCTATATGATCGATAAGTTGTTTGTTCCTAAAGGTGATAGGTTGGAGCTGATTAGAGAGGCTAATGTCTCCAAGGTTGCATGGCACTTTGGTGTAGGGAATATCATGGCCAAGTTATAGAGGTATATGCATTAGCCTAAAAGGCAACAATAGGTAACTAGGTTCATAAAAGGATGCATGATTTGTTATACTAGCAAGCCTAGCAATAAAAAAAAAGGTTTATATCATTCCTTACTTGTACCCACTCATTCTTGGGAAAACATTTCCATGGACTTTGTGGGACGTTTACCAATAACTAGGAAGGGACATGACTACCTATTTACAGTAGTTGACAAGTTCAACAGGAAAGAAGTAGCAAATTTGTTCATTAGGTAGATCTGGATACACTTTTGGATGCTAAGGATAATTGTTTTACATAGAGACCCAGTATTTCTTCATGATGGGAGAATATGAACACAAAGTTAAAGAGATATAAAACATTCTATCAACGGACAAAACCAGTCAAGAGAAATTTGGTGTGGCTTTTTAGGTGTTAGAACTGAAAGCATATGAGGACGTGGCACAAACTTCTAATATATATATAACATTCTTACAACATAGCAATACACACTTTTACAGGAATGTCCCATTTGAAGATTGTTATGGATATTTGTTACCTTGAAATTTGAAAAATGGATATGGGCAACAAGGAGTGAAGGGTGATCTTAGAAGGGTTTCCTTGAGAGTTCAAAATTTTATAGAGAAGATTAAGAAGATACTTAAATAGGTAAACAAGGCAATAAAAAAGTCACATGAGAAAAATAAGGCCAGGCATGATCAAAATTTAATAGAGAAATCATTCAAGGTAGAAGACAAAGTATGGTTATAGTTGAACAAGGAGAGGCTATAACCACCTTGTAAGAAAATCAAGTCTCTATGGAATGGTCCCTTTAAGATACTAGAAAATATCAGTGATAAATCATATCAACTCATTTACCACCATATATGCACATTTAATAAATTTTTAATGTATAGAATCTGAAACCCTAAGAGACTTCCATGCTAGATCAGGAAGAGGAACTGATCCTACCTTCTGTGGAGGATTTGACACCAAATGCACAGGAACATCTTATAGAGGATATAGTTTTACAGAATAGGTCCACAACTACACGATATCAGAAACACGAACTTTGATGCATTGATTTGAAAGGACAACTTCCAGGAAAAGCTAAACGCTACACTTAAGAGAAGGTGGAGAAAAAATTTCCTTACCTCATTTAGTAAAAGATTTTGGGGACCAAAAGCCTGCCAAAAGAGGGAGGTATGATCTATATTGGATAATTATGTTATTTCGCATCCATACCAATGATTTTAGAGTGGAAAATGTAGCGTAATCAACTCTTAGGACCATTTTTATTGATGGATCCCAATTTGGAAAAATAGGGTGTGAAACCTTCTGGGATCATTTTGAGGCATCGAATGACTTTTTTGGGGTTAAAATTTTTTCTCATTGGCATCGCCACAATTTCTCTTCCTATTCTACCCTTAGAAATCTGTCCAGCAATGATAGAATCATGTCAATTGGAGTATGTATGTGAAGGTCATGCCACTCAGAGATTAACCTTCAGGTTTTCACCACCATAATTCAAGAGGATGCCACGTCAACCCCCATTATTCATGGAAAAATTCCTAGCCACGTGATTATGATGAAGAAGGCTCTATAAGATTCTATATTGTAACTATGGTTAAGAGTTGAGGCAATGAAACCTAACCACCAGTAGGCTATCAATTTGTGCTATAACCAGACAACTATGACAAAAAGGGGTCCCATTCTTTCGAGTGCATTTTTTCCATATCGAAGAATAAATAGTTGAGAGGGATATGAAATATATCACATGGAGAGGATTTGAGAACTATAGTAGCCCACAAGACACAAACCATACTTCTTTGTACTCACAAAAAATTTATATTCAAAGAAAGAGAGCACAATGATCTCATCTTCTAGATGGGCTTTTCTCATGAAAGGGTTTCCTGAGTCATATCTTGTGCCAAATGTGTGTGAGAGATTTTATTTCATTGTTCTTTATTTTCTGCATAATTTTTAATTTTCATGTATCCACTATTAACATTATTCTGCAAATCTAGAAATCTAAAAAGAAATAAAACTGTAATAGTGTAGAATTTGAAATTTGAAATATAATTTTATCACATATGTTGTGGAACTATCAAGTGGAATATACATGAAATTTTACTGAATACTAATCTATACCACAGTAAGATGTAATATGAAATATATTGAGACACTTTCCCATGGTGTCACTAGAAATGATAAAGGATATAATAGTTTTTAAATTGATGCATGGATGGTGGAAATCTAAGTGAAAAGGGAAACTCTTTGGTTGATAGAAACAACCAATTCCATTTAAATTTGTGTCACAATTGTTGTTACAATTGCATGCAATGTTAGAATATCTTGATTGTTGTTGTATGATATGAATATTAGTAATTAACATTGAATTGGTATATGATAGGTACAAGAGATGGAGGTTACAAATAAACATTTTTTTAGGTTACATAGCCTCACTCTGTTATCAACAAATTTCAAAAGATAAATAGATCAACATAAAATAGATATATCATTACTTTATTTAAACTTCCTAACTTGTAACATTCCCTTGAGTGGAATGATTATATAGATACCACATTTTGTCCAACAACCCATTTTATAACTTACCATGTAAAGAGTTACCATTAAAACAAATCAAAACCCATAACCACGAGTAAAATTCCATATTAGAAACATCACCTTAAGTGAGTTGTTAATACATATTCTTAGGACGATGGTTCATCCACATCTTAAATAGATTATGAGTTTCATATTCTTAAAATAATTTCCGGTTGAAAAAAATCATTCTTAAGTGCTATCGTTAGTCAACAATATAGAACATGAAAAATAGATTATTCATATTCTTAGGACGATGGTTCATCCACATCCTAAATAGATTATGAGTTTCATATTCTTAAAATAATTGCCGGTTGAAAAAAATCATTCTTAAGTGCTATCGTTAGTCAACAATATAGAACATGAAAACCAAGCATGGAAAATTCTTATACATTTCAAAAACCATATATAACTAGATTTTATTATGTTTACAATGTTGACGAAGTGAAATAAGTGATATGATATTATAAACATCAGATTAATTAAAATAAAATTAAATTATTAATGAAAGGCATCATAAAAGAAAGGTATTACATCATAAGTGATATTTTAAACATCAAGTGAATATAATTAAAATGTTAAAAGGTATATTGTGGAAATTGATGGAAATCACAATTGGGAATGTAATTATAAATAGGGTTTAAGAAAAAATATTGCCAAATCATAATATCGATAAAAAAATATTAAGAAGTCTATGGGGCTTTGGATTGATGGTGAATGGGTGTACTGTTAAGCCACTCCTTGTGATAGGTCACTGGTTCAAATTCCCTTTGGTGCTAACCTACCAAAAAAAATAAAAAAATTAAGAAGATTAACTTTGTTATTTTTTTTAGCAGTCATTGGGACTAAAGAATTTAATGAATTAAAATGTTAAAGAGATATATTGGAAATTTATGGAAATCACAATTGGGAATGTAATTATAACTAGGACTTAAGAAAAAATACTATCAAATCATAATATCGGTAAAAAAATATTAAGAAGATTAACTTTGATATTTTGTTTAGTGGTTATTTTGATTGAAGAATTTAATGTTGTGTAAAAACCACAATGCCCAATTCTATGCTCAAAAGGTTCCTCCTTCAAGCCTTGTTCACTGACATTTTACAGGATTAATAATCCCCCTATATAAGTTACAACGAGAGGATTTAAAAGAGTATCTCTCTTTATATTATTTACAACACAATCCTCCAAAGAATCTGACCTAATTTTGAGTTATAACTAGACGCTCTTCACCATTCTGTTGGTGTTTTCTAAATAGTTTGGCTGTTCCCTTTTCTCTGCTAATAATAATTCTCATGGCCTTTTCGTTTATTTAAACACCCACACTCATACACATATGCATTATAGTTGATAAGTGTTTAAATTGCATATCTTCTCTTTTGGCACCTAATTTTGGGTTGGCCCACTCTTCCACCTATTGGCCACTAAACCCTTTGGCGTGGCTCCACCACACTCCTGGATATGGATGCCTGGATGCCTTCCTCTTTATGCATGCATGTAACTAAGCTTTCTAGGTTTTGATGAACAAGGGAAATTGGAATTTCCCATCAACTGTGGCTACACACCTTCGTTAACTGTTGGATCCCTACTACCCAAAGCTTTTGAAAATAGTAATTCAAAAACCTTATGAGCTTCTGACCTTTCAACCTGGCTTTATTAATCTTGTCTCCTAGCTTTGGTAAGTACCGTCTCCCTGCGCTATTAAGTGATGAACTTCTCTCGAGACAAAAACATGCCTAAGTGTTTTGCATATTTGTTGGTCCTCCATCTTGTCTTGCAACTTTCAACCTAGTTCCCTTGCCTACCAATTCTTCCTCTACCTACTCTAAAACTTTGTATATTGCACCACTCTAATGGTTGGGTGCAACTAGATCATTGATCACTCTGTTGATCAATAGTCTTCACTTCCCAACAAACTCAAGTAATAAACAAAGCATTGATGTCAAGAGTTACATAGGGAGGACATGAAATGTCAAACAAACACAAGAGGAGCTCAAAAGTGTGGATCATTAGGAGTTCCTTCAAGCAAAATGCCACACTGGATTCACATTAATCTCCAATAATAAATAGATTCAATTTGTTAGCGACAACAAACCATATTCCTGAAGAATAGGAATAGACTAACCATGAAATGTAAAATCACAACTACATAACAAGAAGAGGCTATTGTCCATTAATTCTAACACTCCTCCTTAATGGAGAAAGGGTTCTTAAACACACCTAATATGTCCCTAAGCAACTCAAACTTTAGTCTTCCCAAAGGCTTAGTAAATGTATCAACCATATTATCACAGGAATTATAATATTCAACACAAATCTCTTTGGACTGCACCTTTTCCCTAACAAAATGAAATTGAGTGTCTATGTGCTTAGTGTTATTATGCAACACAGAATTGTAAGCCAGTTTGATGGAACTTTGATTATTACAATTGATAACCATAGCTTGTGTATGTTCTTCCCTACATCTTGGAGAAGTCTGCGCAACGAAATTGCCTGACATGTTGTTGCACACATAGCTTGATATTCTACTTCTGTTGAGGATAAGGCTATAATATTCTGCTTCTTATTACACCAAGAGATGACCCCGGACATAATGCTAAAGGTGTAACCTGTAATTTATCTTCTATCATCTAAATTTCCTGCCCAATCAGATTCTGTATAACTTGACAAGCTAACATCAAATGAGTCAGAATACAAAATACCAAAGTCTAAGGTTCCTTGAAGATACCTCAGTACTCCTTTCGCTACAAGCCAATGGTTCTCATGAGGTTGTGTCATAAACTGACTCGAAACACTCACTGCATATGCTAGATCTAGTCTCGTTGTATCCAAATAGATAAGATTACCAACCATCTATTTGTACAATGTTGCATCTGCGTATTTCAAATCATCATTCACCTGAAGTTTGATGTTCTATTGTTAAGGCAAAAATGCAGCCTTGCACTCATCAATTTTAAATTTAGTCAACAAACTCTTAGCATACTTACCCTGGGACAAGAAAGTTGGCTCAAATCTCTCCAAACTTCTAGACCCAAATAGTAATGCATTTCTCCAAGCTCCTTCATCTCAAATTTCAGTGATAACTGATGCTTGATTTCTTCAATTAGTTTGTCTGCATCTCCTGTCATGTTCACATCATCTACATATAAATAAATCAACACTATCTGCCCCTCGTCATTAAACACAATATACAAATTAGGATCATTTTTGCTCCGTTTGTATCCATGCATGAGGAAAAATGTATCAATTTTGTCGTACTAGGATCTAGGAGCCTGTTTTAAACCATATAAAGCTTTCTTTAATCTACATACTAAATGCTCTTCTCCCTTCTTAACAAACCCCTTAGGCTGCACTAAGTACACTTATTCTTTTAAATCACCATTTAAGAAAGCAAATTTAAGATCTAATTGATATATTTTCCAACGATTCTTAGTGGCTAAAGCAATAATCAGTCTAATAGTATTTAATTTTGCAATAGGGCCAAATGATTCCTCAAAATAAATACCTTCTTTATAGGAATACCTCTTTGCAAGCAACCTTGCTTTATACTTATCAATAGAACCATCTGCTTTGTATTTCAACTTAAATAACCATCTGCAACCTATGGGTTGTTTACCATGATGAAGCTTTACTAGAACCCAAGTATTATTCTTCATAATAGATTCATATTCCTCTTTCATTGTTTCCTTCCATTCAAAACTCTTACTAACTTCATGAAAATTAGAAAGTTCTGCAATGTTTAACATACCATTCATGAGCGCACAATCCCTATATCGAGCTGGTAATTATTTTGGCCTGCTAGATCTCTTGAGTGGTGGGGTGTTAACTATTCTGCTATGTTCTTCACTTTGTGGATTGAACTCAATTTCCTCCTCTTTATCTCACTGCTGCTGCTGCTGATGCTATTGTTGTTGTTTTTGCTACTATTGTTTTTGTTGTTGATTGATTGTTGTTTCAACATCCCCATCAGAAAGTAATGGTACATGCCATTCTTCATTATCTTGAACAGGATTTCCATCATCAACCTGTTCATGAAATACAATGTCTCTACTAACAAACACATTGTGAGTAGAAGGATCAAACAATATATAAGCCTTATACTCACTATACTATCCAATGAAGGTGGATTTAATGGATTTTGAATCTAACTTATTCTTGTTTTCCTTGGGAACATGCGCAAAATATTTACAACCAAATACTTTAAGATGACTTACTATAGGCTTAAAGCCAACCAACTCTTCAAAAGGAGTTTTATAATCAAGACTTTTAGTGGGACTCCTGTTCTTCAAATATGTTGCAGTATTAATAGTTTTTTCCCAAAAACCATTACCTAGATTCTTACCTTTCAACATATTGCACGCACACTCCAACAGTGTTCTATTTTTCCTCTCAGCTACTCCATTCTACTAAGGAGTGTAAGGTGTTGTAAACTGCTCTTGTATCCCATGCTCTTTGAAGTATTTGTTGAAATCCCCTTTCTTGAATTCTCCACCTTGATCTAATCGAAGAATCCTGATGAACTTTCATGTCTTCTTTTCAATAATGTTCTTGAACTACTTGAAATACTTAAAGGTATGACTCTTTTGTCTAGGAAAATACACCGATGTGAATCTTGTACAGTCATCAACAAAGATTAGAAAATATTAGGCCTCACCTAACAATCTTGTCTGCATAGGGCCACATAAATCAGTGTGTACAAGTTCAATTGTATCCCTCTATTTCCTTTCTTTAATAGCAGAAAATTCATGTCTATGTTGTTTACTGAATGCACATGCTTCACAATCAATATGCAACATTTTCAAAATAGGAAGACCATATACCATACCTTTGTTCTACAACATAAAAGCGTCACTGAAATTGATGCGCCCACGTTGTTGATGCCACAAATTTTCAGCAGAATTATCCGATGACTTCAATGCTTGTTGTGGTGTAATCTTCACATCCAGTTTATAGAGTCCTCCTGTGCAAATACCTGTAGCAATAGGCTTCATCTAGTCTAGTGAATCTTTAATAATACAACAAGATTTGACAAATTTTACCTTGAGATCCTGATCTATAATATTTAATACAGAAATTAGGTTCTTCTTAATACCAGGAACATACCACACATCAGATATATTCCTAATCTTTCCATCAGCTAGAGTGACAAGGACATCTCCATGTCCCTTGATCTCATACCCTCTATTATTTCCAAGGTATACTTTTTCTCCAGTTTTGGGTTCTCTAAAATTTCTGAACCGTTCCTTTTTACTTGTCATATGTGAGGAGGCTCCAGAATCTATGAACCAAATATTTGATTCATCCCCCCCAGTAGCTAGTGCAGCCTCAGCCATAAATAATCTGACATCCTGGTTCTGATCTCCATCAGCTAAATGACTTGCATGTCTTCTCTTTTTGTACCTTTCCCCATCTACCTTTTTCTTATGGAAAAATTTAGCAATATGGCCTATCTTTCCACAATAAAAACATTTAGGAGTAGATTCATGTTTATGGGAGGTCATACCATGTGGTGTCCTTTTTCATGATATGCTACCCTTCCTCTGATCAACCACTGCTTTCCCCTTCGGCTTGAACTTGGTCATCAATGCAAGATCTGGATTTTGAGGTTTGAGGGACAACCTC